>PISX010024214.1:0-28323 GCA_004024625.1 Mellivora capensis | reverse complement strand
CACAATGGAATACTATGCAGCCATCAAAAGAAATGAAATCTTGCCATTTGCAATGACGTGGATGGAACTAGAGGGTATCATGCTTAGTGAAATAAGTCAATCAGTGAAAGACAACTATCATATGATATCCCTGATATGAGGAAGTGGAGATGCAACATGGGGGGTTAGGGGGGTAGGAAAAGAAGAAAAGAAACAAGATGGAATTGGGAGGGAGACAAACCATAAGTGACTCTTAATCTCACAAAACAAACTGAGGGTTGCTGGGGGGAGGGGGGTTGGGAAAGGGGGGTGGGTTAATGGACATTGGGGAGGGTATGTGCTATGGTCAGTGCTGTGAAGTGTGTAAACCTGGCGATTCACAGACATGTACCCCTGGGGATAAAAATACTTTATATGTTTATAAAAAATAATAAATAATAACAAAAAAAAGAAAGGATGCTATACTTTATCAAATGCTTTTTCAGCGTCTATTGAGATCATCATATGGTTCTTGTTCTTTCTTTTATTAATGTATTGTATCACATTGATAGATTTGCAGATATTGAACCAACCTTGCAGCCTAGGGTTAAATCCTACCTGGTTGAGGTGAATAATCCTTTTAATGTACTGTTGGATTCTGTTGTCTAGTATTTTGGTAAGAATTTTTACAGGCGGGCACCTGGGTGGCTCAGTGGGTTAAGCTGCTGCCTTCGGCTCAGGTCATGATCTCAGGGTCCTGGGATCGAGTCCCGCATCAGCTCTCTGCTCAGCAGGGAGCCTGCTTCCCTCTCTCTCTCTCTGCCTGTCTGTCTGTCTACTGTGATCTCTCTGTCAAATAAATAAATAAAAATCTTTAAAAAAAAAAAAAAGAATTTTTACAGCCATGTTCATCAGGGATATTGGTCTGGAATTCTCCTTTTTGGTGGGGTCTTTGTCTGGTTTTGGGATGAAGGCAATGCTGGCCTCATAAAATGTGTTTGTAAGTTTTCCTTCATTTCTATTTTTTTTTTTAACAGTTTCAGGAGAATAGGTATTAATTCTTCTTTAAATGTTTTGTAGAATTCCCCTGTGAAGCTGTCTGGCCCTGGGCTCTTGTTTGTTGGGAGATTTTTGATGACTGCTGCAATCTCCTCACTGGTTATGGGTCTGTTCGGGTTTTCTATTTCTTCCTGGTTCAGTTTTGGTAGTTTATGTGTCTCTAGGAATGCATCCAGTTCTTCCAGATTATAAAATTTGCTGGTGTATAATTGCTCATAATATGTTCTTATAATTGTTTGTATTTCTTTGGTGTTGGTTGTGATCTCTCCTCTTTCATTCATGAGTTTATTAATTTTGGTCCTTTCTCTTTTCTCTTCGATAAGTCTGGCCAGGGGTTTATCAATTTTATTAATTCTTTCAAAGAACCAGCTCCTAGTTTTGTTGATCTGTTCTACTGTTCTTTCGGTTTCTAATCCATTGATTTCCGCCATTTGCAAAGTGGATGGAACTAGAGGGTATTATGCTAACTGAAATAAGTCAATCAGAGAAAGACAATTATTGTATGATCTCATTGATATGAGGAGTTTGAGAAACAAGACAGAGGATCCTGGGGAAGGGAGGGAAAAATGAAACAAGATGAAACCAGAGAGGGAGACAAACCATAAGAGACTCTTAATCTCGGGAAACAAACTGAGGGTCACCAGAGGGGAGGGAGTGGGAAGGATGAGGTGGCTGGGTGATGGACATTGGGGAGGGTATGTGTTACGGGGAGTGTTGTGAATTGTGTAAGGCTGATGAATCAGAGACTTATACCCCTGAAACAAATTATGTTAATTAAAAATAATAAAATTAAAAAAAAAATAAAGCACAGAAGCAAATTTATCAAGGAAAAAGAACAGAAAATATCCAGGTACTCTGCACATACAAAGGGCAAGCATCATTCTGATAAACATTCGTTTCCTTGCATAAGTGCCTATGAATGAATGGGGTCCAGAGAAATGTACCTCTTATTGTGGGCCAGCTTCAAAACAGTCCGAAAACCAGTGACCTAAATAAACTCCTTTCACAGATGACATAAATGAGGATCAGAGAGATTAAAAGTCTCCTTGAAAGTCACACACAGACACACATACACTAGCAAATTCCAGATTAGAACCTAGAGTTCCTGACGACTTGCAGAGCACAGATGACCTTCTGTCTCCTGTGCGTGCTGGTTCCCCCACTCAGCACACTGTTGTAAACTCCCCAAGGGCAAGGATTCTGGCTTCCACTCTTTAGGTTTACCGACATTTGCAGCTTTGAAAATATTGTAGTCCTAGCACTGAGGGAGTACGTAAGAAGTGGAAGACGTTTCAATCCTTAAGAAGATGAAATTTAACTGGGAAGCTCAGGCTGGAGGCACCAAAGAGCATGATACACCAGAAAATGCTAAACTGTGGGTTGCTAAGAGGGCTTGGAGCAGCACACGATCCTTACCACACAAATCTCTCCTCCTGAAAGCCCTCCCCAAGCATCCTTCATTTTTCATCTCTAGAGAACACTACCAGAGAAATAGAACCCTCATCTGGTAGCAGAAAAAATGTTTTAAAATAGGTTTATAAAAATAAAAATCCACTCATGAATTCCGTGTCCCTTAAATAGGATTAGTGTGACGGGTTCCTCTTAAGACAATCATCACCCTAAAAATTCCAAGCGCCTGTAACCAAATATTGAGCATGTTTTAATCAGGCAGTAACTGCTACTTCTCATTTTCCCTTCAGCTTCCAGGATGATGAAAACGAAATGTTCCACTCATAGTACATTCACTAGCGAACTTTTTTTGGCTCATTACGTCCTCTGGTCCCCACATAGGCTATTTATCTTTTATGTTTATGCTGTGGGTCTTACTAAGTTGTGACCTATCTCAAATCTATTTAGAAGGAAAGCTGAAGAATGAGAGCGGGTTCTCATGTGAGTCCCACAGCATATCTGAGAGCCCGGAAAGGTCACACAAGGAGCATAACCTCATCATCCAGAAACTTTGCCCTGAAATAGGGCTCTGGTCACTAAAAGATCTGCCGCCATCCGGCTCCACTTTTGGCCTCTGGACACAGAGTAAAGCCAGGACTGTCCTTACTTAACTCCACAACAGCCCCTGGGGACAGCAGGGGCGAGTTATCTCTTAGCCAGGCTCTGTCATTTTGATGTCCATACACCCAACAACCATGTCTTGCTTCATAAGTAAAATAAGTCCCGGTCACTCCCTCTGCTCTCTGGCCCACCTCTTCCCTGGGCTCTCTCCAGGGCCTCCTCTGCCATTTAGTTACAGCTGTTTTTTTCCCAGGGGTGAACGGGGATGGCAGAAAGAACAGTGGCCTTGAGGGCAGCTCTGGATCTTGGCCCTGCCTCTTCCTAGCCCCTGATCTTGTTCTCCCAGACTTTGTTGCCTCATCTGTGAAAACAACAAAAGGCTAGGGGCTCACTGTACTTGCTCTGTCAACTCCCAGGGCAAAACACAACTCAAACACGAGATATAAAAACACTCTGCAATCAGGACCACCAAAACAGGAGCTTCCCAAACTTTAAGCTACTTACTTCAAAATTCCTTAGGGAGTTTGTGGAGAGGGGGGAAGAATGATGTGCATAATAAATAAGGAAAATATATAGTTTGTTAAAAGTAGTAAGTTCATGGTGAAATTCAAAGCAGGGCAGGGAAGTGCAAGTGAAGGGTGATTTTAGTTTCAGTTTTGGGAGGGGGTTTAAATTTTTTATTTAGATTTGATTTAATTAACATATAATGATATATTATTAGTTTCAGAGGTAGAGTTCAGTGATTCATCGGTTGCGTATAATACCCAGTGCTCATCACATCACCCAACTACCCCATCCCCCCACCTCCCCTCCAGCAGCCCTCAGTTTTTTCCTACAGTTAAGAGTCTCTTAGAGTTTGCCTCCCTCTCTGTTTTCCTCTTATTTATTTTTTTAAAGATATATTTATTTATTTATTTGACAGAGAGATCACAAGTAGGCAGAGAGGCAGGCAGAGAGAGAGGAGGAAGCAGGCTTCCTGCCGAGCAGAGAGCCCCATGCAGGGCTCGATCCCAAGACCCTGAGATAATGACCTGAGCCGAAGGCAGAGGCTTAACCCACTGAGCCACCAGGCACCCCTTTTATTTTATTTTTCAGAAGGGTGATTTAAGGGTGATTTTATTTATTTTTCAGAAGGGTGATTTTATTTTATTATTTTTTTATGGATTTTTAATCTCTTGGCTTTATTTTACTTTTATGGGTTTAACAGAAATTTGGTCATGGATGACTTACTGAGAGTTATAATACAATTCTAAAAATGCAACCAAAGTTTCTCTCTAGACATCTTTGTTATTTTAGGTGTTCTGGTTTTTTTTTGTTTTGTTTTGTTTTGTTTTATTTTTTTTAATTTCTTTTCAGCATAACAGAATTCATAGTTTTACACCACACCCAGTGCTCCATGCAATGCGTGCCCTCCATAATACCCACCACCAGGCTCCCCTAACCTCCCACCCCTGCCCCTTCAAAACTCAGAAGGGTTATTTTAAATAGGGAGGTCAGAATAAGCCTTGTTGAGGAGATGATGTCTAAGAAAAGACTTAAAAGAGGTAATGACCACGGAGCTGGGATAGGTGAGAGCATAGTGATCAAGAAGGGCAAAGACCCTATGGGGAGGGCGGTATGTGTAGGTTGTGTCCAAGGAACAGCAAGGAGACCAGAGTGGCTGGAGGTGAAAGGAAGCAAGAAAGTCAGAGAAGAGTTGAGGTCCTATTGCTCTAGACCCTGTAAGCTGCATTAAGGCCTTTGGCTTTGACTCTGAGTGAGGAGAAGTGCTGAGAACAGCCTGTACAAGGGTGATGGTGGAAGCGGACTAGTTAGGAGGCTTTGGCAATAACCCAGGAAGCACACAAGGTGTCCTGGATCAGGACGATTCCAGAGGAGGAAGGGGAGGGTGGGTGGAAGCCAGACATATGCTGAAGACTCTCCCATCAGATAGGCAGATGAATCTGGCAGGTGAAAGGAAGAGTGAAGTCAGAGACAACTCAAAGGACAGGGAAGCCACCAGGTCAGATGGGAAAACTGTGAGTCATGCAGGTTTGGGGAGTAGGTGAGAAGTTCCAGTTTTGACAAGTTAGTTTCTCTGGCTCACAGAAACCTGAAGAAAGATGCACGCATCTTAACTTCGGACACAAGGAACACACCTAGGTAATCACGACCAGGATCAAGATATGGACTATTTTTGCCAACAGGGAAGGCCTTCTTCATGTCCCCCCTAGTCACCACTCACCCCAAAGATAACTTATTCTGACATCCATCCCCACAGATTGGTTTTCCCTGCTTTCAAACTCAATATAAATGGCATCACACAGTATGAACTCTTGTGCCTATTTTTCTCCTTTGATATTAACTGGTGAGAAGCATCTACATGTAAAGCATAACAAGGGCTCATATCGTTTTCACTGCTGTATGTTATTCCATCGTTTGAATATACTATGATTCATACAACCACTCACTGTTGCTAGATATTAGCTTTGTTTCACCAGTGATATAATTTGTCATTACATAGCAGAATCAATTACTCTTGGAGGCTTGCATCTCTACTTGTGGCCTCAGGGTCCTGGGGAGATTAACACAGAGGTAAGGGAAGTTTTGGGGGGCTCATGGAAACAAGCTTATGTGGGGCATCAATATTGGAAGATCTTGCACAATGAGGGAGTCAGACCAAATGGAGGAGACAAGAAGGGCTGATCCTGAAAGGTAGGAAAGATAAGATTTACCCAGATCCATAAATGTTTCTAGGACAAGTCCCAATTCTAATCTCCTCTGAGTATCCAGAAAGGATTCATCTAAATCGTTATGATATTACCAAAGACTCCTCTTTCTTCTCTTTCCTTTTACAGTCGCTATGGACAAGTCAGTACTCATCACTTTATAGACCAATAGGACATCAAGAGACAAGCAGCCAGGACCCTCTCAAAGATACTCCTGAACTCAGTCTGCAGACTCCTCAGCATGTTGTCATCCCGTAAGTAATAAATAGTGTGATACTCTAGAAAGACCATGAGCACCCTGGATGGAGTTCCAGTCTGGTTCTACCACTTGTCACTTTGAGCAAGTCAATGGACCTCTCTGGGTTTCAATAACCTCGAGTGAAAAGCAGACTGGGAACTGCCTCTAGGATCCACTCCTGTCTTCTGACTCTGTTTCCCTCATATTCTGGATTGCATCATTCCACATTCCTCCAGAGACCTGTTATCCAACATACCCAATCAAAAAAAAAAAAAAAAAGAAAGAAAGAAAGAAAAAGAAAAAAAAGACTGAAACACTTATGTGCTCAGTGAGGTGCTAAGACACAATAAAGTAATGTGGATGACAGGCGAGTGGGAGGATTCCAACAAGAACACAAACCCAGCAGAAATGCTAGGCTGGGGGGAAATCCAGGGCTTCCTGGGAGCACTTTGGGTGAAGCTGAGGAAATGGAGAGCAGATGAGGAATGAGTGAGTAGGATTCTTCTGGATCCATTTTACCTTAGCTGACTCCTTATACATCTCTGCCTCAGCCACTATACTGCTAGGGGCCTTAGTCAATACCAAAACCTTCCCACACAGAACATTCTCTAATGCCTAAGTCTTTCAGACATAAGATAGGGCTTCTGAGCAACATAAACCTATTTTTCCTAAGTGTCTGTATAGTTTTCAGTGCTCCCTTCTCGTGGTTCTGAGTCAAAAATGAGAAACAAACAGCCACTAAGTCGACAAGCTGATCACAGTATGTGCTGTGTTAGCCAACTCAAGCTGTGCTCTTTAAAAATGCTTGATTTCTACAGAAAACAGCTGCTCGGAGGACAAAAGGAAGGATACAATTCTGCCATTTCAAAAAGGCAATGGGATCATAAATTCATGCAGCCACAATGAAAAACAGCACAGAGTTTGCAAAAATTAAAAATAGAACTACCATATGATCCAGCAACTCCGTATCTGGGTATTTATTCAGAGGAAACAAACCCACTATTTCAAAAAGATATCTTACCCCCATATTCGTTGCAGCATTATTTAATACAGCCAAGATATGGGAACAACCTAAGTGTCCACTGATGGATGAATGGATAAAGAAGTTGTGGCATATACAGAACAGAATATTATCCGGCCATAAAAAGGAAGGAAATCTGTCATTTGTGATAACATGGATGGACATCGAGGGAATTACGCTAAATAAAATAAATCAACAGAAGACAAATACTGTATAATCTCACTTAGAGGTGGAATTTTTTTTTTAAACAAATCACAGATCCAGAGACCAGACTGGTGGTTACCAGAGTGGAGGTGTAGAGAGTGGGCAAAAAGAGTGAAGATGGTCAGAAGGTACAAATATTAAAGAGAAAAAAAAAGGGAAGGAAGGAAGAAAGAAAGAAAGAAGGGAGAGAGGAAGAAAGGGAAAGAAAGAGAGGGAGGGAGGAAGCTTGTCACAATGCAAGTTTGAAACATGTGGATCTCAGGAGGGAACCTGGACTACAAAGCACAATGTTAAATAAATAAGTAAAAAAACAAAACAAAACAAAAAAACCTAATCTGAAACCTGTAAGTGACAACTAGTTCATGTCTTACAGGAGGCACTAACTTGAACTTCTCTGGAAACTGCCCTGCACCAGAATCAGAAGGATCAGGTTTGGTTATTCATTCATTCACACCTGTGAGCTATCATTTTGTCAGGAAAGGTTGATGACCCTGCAGGGTGGGATGACCCTCACCCAGCCCAGTCCCCCTCTCTAAGCCCTGAGTACTCAAGCTAGAGCTCCTTGCTTTTCCCACGGCACATCCTAATAGGAGTTCCTCTACTTTTTCTGATGGAATACAGCCAACTTTACAAAAACAGAAAAATTTAGGGGGCGCCTGGGTGGCTCAGTCAGTTAAGCATCTGCCTTGGGCTCAGGTCATGATCTCAGGGTCCTGGGATGGAGCCCCGCATCGGGCTCTCTGCTCAGCGGGGAGTTGCTTCTCCCTCTCTCTCTTCCTCTGTGATCTCCCTCTCTCTCTAATAACTAAATTAAAAAAATGTTAAAAATGTAACAAACCTCCACACACTCATCACCCACTTCCAACAATTACCGATTTGTGGACAATCATGTCCCAGATTACTCCGTGGGAAACCAGACATCAGTCAAGTTCATCAATAAATATTTTAGTATACATCTCCAAAAATACAGATTCTTTTTAAAAAAAATGCTATTACCACACCTAAACAAATGAACCATAATTCTTTAATTTCATCAAAATATCTCATGTTTGGATATCCCTCATTGTCTCATTAACTTTTGAAATGTGACTTTTTTCTCCTCCCTTTTTTTTAATTTAACATGACATCATGAAAATCATTCCATGGTATGATACATATTTTTAAAAAGCTATTTAATATAATAAAGCATGAGGCTTTCCCATGTGAAAAGAAAGCTGCATTAGCCAGATAAGGATTTACTTGTCCATAAATGCTTCTCTAAGAGACCTAAAGGGGTCCTCCACTAGGCAGCAAGGGCTCATCCCACAATGGGGTCATCAGTGATGTCATTCCTACCCTTGACCTAGATAGGAAGGGCAAAAGGGCAGAAAAGAGAAAGGAAGACCAGAGAGAGATGCTCTCAAGACTCATATAAAGCTAAAAGTTGACCCCTGGGAAAGGGAAAAAGGAGCATTCGCCATTCTCTGGCTGCCGTCTTATATTTGTGATTATCTAACAGGAATTTCACAAATCCTTTCTGTTGGTAGGCTACACATGCAGGCCCCTCAAGATGCTGTTTGCATAGTCAGATGACATTTATTTAGGCATCTCTGGCACTGACTGTGACCTTGGGGAGATCATTGAATTTTTCCAGGTCTCAGTTGTATCACTGGTAAATTTTGAGACTAAGTTTTATACTCAAATGTTCCTTTAAACTCTAACATTGTTTCCTTTTAAAAAAAGAATTATAGTAACTGAAATCACCAGAATTGTGATATTTAGAGCAAAAAAAGTATCAGGGCTTCACTCTTTACAGAGGGCAGTTCAGTCTTTGAACTCAAGAGCAGATTTTTTTTAAAGATTTTATTTATTTATTTGACAGAGAGAGAGAGCAAGAGAGGGAACACAAGCAGGAGGAACAGGAGATGGAGAAGCAGACTCCCCGCTGAACAGGGAGCCCAATGCAGGATTCAATCCCAAGACTCTGGGATCGTGACCAAAGGCAGACACTTAATGACTGAGCCACCCAGGTATCCGGATCAAGAGCAGATTTAAATTAAGCACAGAGCAGACTGCTAACAACAATCCAATTGTCATCACATTGGAATACTGAAGGAACGCCATGAATTTTTCACTTCTAAGAAAGAGGTGTGGCATATCCGGGATCTCTTCGAGAATTTACACAAAGCTATAAAAATAGGGTTGCCTGGGTAGCTCAGTCAGTTAAGCCTCTGACTTTGGCTCAGGTCATGATCTCAGGGTCCTGGGATGAGCCCCATGTCAAGCCCCATGTCAACCCCATGTCAAGCCCCACATCAGGCTCCACGCTCAGCAGGAAATCTGCTGCTCCCTTACCCTTTGCCCCTCCCCTGACTAGTGCTCATTCTTTCTCTCTCGCTCTCAAATAAATTAATAATATATTTTTTAAAGTATGTTTGGTAGATCACACATGGCATCTGCACAAGATGTTAAGATAAATGCAAAACAGTTCATGGGCTAAGGACATGGTTCTGCAGTCAGTAGAACTGAGGCCAATTTCAGCTGAGACAGGAAATGTGTTTGATTATGGGGTTGGGCTTTTTATTACTAAATGATAACTTGTTATTGCTAAAGTATAAAAAGAGTTTGGAAAATAGAGATTAGGAAAATATTATAGCAGGTTATTAGTAATACCAGCAATAGCCACTGATGACATTCTCATAGTTTTACTAATATCTGTAATCTTTATTTTTTATAGTAGTCTTTTTTAAGATTTTATTTATTTGACAGAGAGAGAACACAAATAGGCAGAGTGGCAGGGAGAGGGAGAAGCAAGCTCCCTGATGAGCAAGGAGCCTGATGTGGGGCTTGATCCCAGGACCCCAGGATCATGACCTGAGCTGAAGGCAGATACCCAGCTGACTGAGCCACCCAGGTGCCCCAGTAATATCTACAATCTTTATAATTTAAAATTGTGACTCATGTTCTTTTCACATTTAACAACACTATGAATTCTCTTCTTTATCATCAAATAATCTTCCAAAATATTGAGAATGGCTACACAATTTTTCATTATATGAAGATATTCCGATTGAACATTTCCAGGTTGTTGGGTGGGCATTTGGTTTGTTCCCAATTTATGTTTTTCATTATTATGGCCAATGCTTCTGTAAACATCCTGGTAGCTGAATGCCGGAGAGCATACTGGAAATAAAATTCTAGAAATGGAATCTTTAGGTCATACATCATGCAAATTTTTGTTTTGATCTGTATCAACACACTGCCCTCTGAACATACTTGTGCCCCAATCCATTCCAACCAGCAGAACATGAGTGTGCCCCCATCCTTACCACAGTCAGTACTTGCTAACTCTAATGTAATTAAAAGCTGATAGGCAACAAATGTATTTTTCTGAGCATTTAAAAAAGAAAAAAAAGAAGACAGACTCATTCCTGTGGCTCAGCTACTCTAAGCCATATTTTTTTTCAAATCCATCAAAGTTCTCCCTTCCTTTCTTTGGCTCTGAACTTGTTCTGCAGATCCTTATTACCCACCTTCGCTCCTTCAATCTCTTCACTGAAGAGTTTTCAATAAAATAATGGATCTCTGCCAAGCAAGTCATTGATGACTAAATTCCGGCTCTTCGGTTGAAATTGCTGATTTTTAGATTTGCTACAACTGTTTACTTTCCGTCTAGACTGAAATAGTAAAACTTATTATTCCAAGTGTATCTGATCAAGATTTAGGAGCCCTCAAGTCATGTCCCATTTTGTTTCTACAAATGTTTCTTTATGATACTGCTTACAAAGAATAACTATTATATTTTTTCATCTCTTATCCCCTCTCTATTCTTGGAATCTCTACTATTTATCATCATGGAATATTCCACTTCCACAATTATAGACTACCATTTCTGTCCTTCACAGCATGTCTTAAACCTTGATTACTTCGATTCTAATGCCTGGAAAGTGAAAAGCCACATGAAGCTCGGTATGGTCTCTGAGCCTGCTCTCCAAGGGGCAAAGCTCTTCCTGGGGTCATCCAAGTGCTTGTGTGAACAGCCAGAACACAGACGCACTGGGAGGCAGATGTGAGCCCTAGCTTTGGTTGTGTGATCATACTTACTCTTTTTCTGGGCCTCAGTTTCCCTTATCTGAAAATGAGGGAATTGGGTTACGTTCTCTAGGAGAATAATACAAAGGCCTCCTTCAGAATGCCCATAACATTTGTTGTCCTATCTATTCTACCACTTCCTTATATTTGATTTCCCCAGGTAGCAAGCACAGCTGCCTTCAGGGGCCAAACTGGTAACAGAAGTGGGTGAAGCAAGCCAGTTTTTATTCTTTTGAAATTGGCATGTTTTATTCTCAGACACACAGATAGCCTTCACTTTAAAGGGTTATGCTTTCTCCCGTTTTCCCGATACATTTAATACCATGGATTTATCTTTCGCTTCTCTCTTTCATATAGTTATTTCATGGGGAAAACAGTATCACTCAACAATGAGAAAACAAAGGCACAAAAACAATGATAATGGATGACGGCCCCATGGCAGTCTTGTGTCAATGAGTCAGTGTGGGATCTACCCTGTTGAAAAAAAAATGAGACACAACCATCTGATGAGACAAAGGTCTCATTTTGGAAACAAAAAGTAAGGGTGAATGGGGGAAGAAAAGGAGAAGCATGGAAAGCAACCTCCAACGTCTGAAATTATTACGTCTGAACTTCACTCACCAAAGAGTGTCCTTCCTTCTCAATACTAACAGATAATAATAACAAGAACTAAGATATACTGAGAACATTCCAGATTCTGTGCTAGGGCCTCACAGAGTTCATGGCATCGAACTCTAAAGATCCCACAGCTTCAAGTGTCTGCCCCAGGATTCAAACCCAAGACTATGCTCTTAACCTCTATGCTCTACCCTATGAAGTCACTGGCTTGAGGAACGTGAAGAAAATGAAAAGAGAAGGAAGGAAGGAAGAAAGGAAGGAAGGAAGGAAGGAAGGAAGGAAGGAAGGAAGGAAGGAAGGAAGGAAGGAAGGAAGGAAAGGAAAGGAAGAAAATGAGCTGCATACTTGTAGCAGCCCCCCTCAAAGGGCTATGAGCCTCAAGTGCCCTTGAAGAAATCTCCCTTCTACTACACAAGACCATCTGTCAGTTCCTCTTAGCAGAGAAAGCTGCCCCAAGTTTACATTTTGGCAAGCTTCAGTGGGGCAATTTAGCCAATATAAAAATTTAAAAATGAACAATAATAATATAAACATACCTGAAAACGTCAATTCTCCCACTCTAAGTCACTCAGTCTTTATCCAGAGCAGAGGGATAGCAGGAAAGGGCCCTGCTTGTTGTCCAAGAAGAGGAGCTAGTCAGCTAGCATCTATAAAATTCAAGGAAGCCACTAGACCAAGGCGGGCCAAATGCCCTAGTGGCCTCCATGACTAAACCAAAGTCTAAGTCTCTACATGTCTCAAGGTTACAAAATCAAAACCTCAGGACAACCAACCAACCAGCCAAGTAGGCTGTAAACTGTAACCTATCAAATATTTAATTTGCTTCCACACCTTTCCCTGGTTCCTGTTGGCCAGACACTCCTAAACCCTTCTGGTTTGGCACTGCTTGATTCCAATCAACTTTCACTCAAATAAGCTCTTCCAAATTTTAATATGCCTCAGGGTACCTTTTCATACCCTGAAGAAAGGCTGTCCAGGGGCAGGCCATCAGTTCGGGAGTACAAATGAGGAAGAAAGGCCCTGGAATACGATTTGGGGCTGAACCTGTCTAGCTATTCACCAATTCCATTTCTTCTTTCTGGGCACACAAGACCACCTCGCTTCCCAGCATCCCTTGCTCCGTAAAGTTATGCAGTCATGGTTAGGATGGTACGTCATGGCCCCGAAAACCTCCTAGGAGAACCATAGCTCACACCTTGATCACTTTCAGCAGCAGTGGGGGAGTGAGGGGTTCCAACACTACGGAACCACAGGATGAAGGACTCTGGATTCCCAAGTCCCCCTGGAAGGGGAGCCATTTCTTGGAGCAGAGCCATCTAGAAGAGATGCTGACCCAGACTGGACTATGATGTGAATGAGAAACAAAATTTCTCATGGTTGGCCACTAAGCTTTGGGAGTTAAAACAGCTAGCAAGCGTATCCTAATAGAATTCCCAGAAAAACTAGAGTCCTTTCCTCTATGCTTAACCAAGGGTCCGGTTTGCACAACCAGTTCTGCCCTTCAGTCGAAGAGCTTACTATTAAGGAAATTCCCAGAGATCACCCCACAAAACCTACTGAAAATCTCCTTAGCTCTGTGAAAAGTCAAGTCATCTAACTGCAACTCTAGAGAAGACCTCTTGGCTCAATGTGAGAACAGAGATCCTGAAAACAAAAAACCATCTGATAGTCAGGAGTCTAGTGATACCCAGGGATGCACCTCTTCAGGGAGAGAAACTGAACTGGACAAACCATTTCACTGGACAGGAGTCTTAGCCAGTGGCCAAACTTTCAGCTGACAGACAAACACAACAGTGAATGTGGCAGAAGCTCCCGCCAAGAGAAAAATCTGTACACCCAAGATTTGTGTTTCAAATACCACACAAAACCAAAGGGAGTACTCTGCTTATTTTTTAAGCATCCAAATCTCCTCACTCCAGAGTAGTATGAAATTATCTGACCAATATGTAGGGCTTGAAGATTTTCATGTAATCAGAATGGCTTTTGTTTTTATAAAGAAAGATCAGATGATTTCCAATGGATAATTCTAAAATGTACAGGTTCTTTTAAGCAAATTGTGACTGGGGTAGAAGCAATAATTGATTACATGAAGGTTCTCTGGAAATGGGAAAGAAAACTAGACCTAAATGCAAGCAGTTCTTCCCTGGGAGTCCTTCCTTGACTCTTCCCAGGAGAAACCACAGGCCGCATTCTGTCCCACTGGTCCGAAGAGTGAGTCCAAACTATCATCAGGCCTAGAGGGTGTGGCGGAGCCAGATCATCTCTGTAAACTGGCTTTAGGAACCACACGGGAACATATCCTTCCCTTGCCACAGCTGAACGAGTTGGACAAATCATTCGACTCACTTCTTGAACTGCAAGTAGTGGGCAGGGTGGGGGGGGGGTGTAAAAAAAAAAAGCTCTCTTAAGAAGATGAAATACATGGTATTTTCACCTGTATATTCCTAGATTATTTCTTGGTGATAAGAGTTAGAGACATTTCTATGGGAAGTCAAGAGATAAATTGGTTTTTCTACCTCCTCTCTTCTAAAACTTCATATTCAATTTATACCTCTTGATAAGATCCATGATAGCGCATTTGGGGGGGAAAAAAAGTTTTTCTTCCAGAGGCATAGATCCGAAACTTTTTTTTTAAAGGCTATCTACTCAGTGGGAACAGAAGATTCACAGTTCACCTAAGTCATCTATTTTCATTAAATTCTAATGGAAAAAAATAGTGGCTACAGTACTAGCAAATCTCTGGAAGATTACCAGCAAAGGTTAGAGCAACAGGATGTGGGTAATTCAGTTTGCATCTCAATATATACATCCCTAGACATGTGCATATATGCATGTATATGATTTATAGTCTGTTTGAAAAGCTATGTCAACTACAGAGAACCGATGATCACTGGAAGGCAGGTGGGTGGGGGATGGGTGAAACAGGTGATGGGGGTGAAGGAGAGCACTTGTTATGATGACCAGAGGTGATGTACAGAAGTGCTGAATGACTACACTGTATACCTGAAACTAATATTACACTAACTCATATTAACTAATATTACCTAAACTAATATTAACTGGAATTTAAATAAAAACTTAAAAATTTTTTTTTACCAAAATGGGTACCACTACATAGTATTTGGTAAACCTAAGTGACAAATTAAATTAAGAATAGTAAGTATAATTTGTAATTAAAAACCAGGAATAATAACAAATAAAAACAAACAGCTAAATACCACCCTTCTTTTAGGAAGAAGCTTCTGGCCAAAACACACACAGCGGCGGCCACCCACACGTTTGGATGGCAGTGGGCCCTCTGCTAGGCATTACCGGGCAACTGGGATTGCTAGTAAAATACCAAATTAGAGCTCATAATAAGGTCCAGTAATGCACTAATTTTAGTTTATGAGTCATAACATGTTTAAACCCTTAACAACTCACATAACTGATTGCCGTTAAATAGCTCTTAGTCATCCACGGAAATTAAGGTCTATGGAACAGGGCACCCATCATTCCCCTGGTAAAGACTTGGCCCCTTTCTCAACCCTTCGGGAGGCCCTAAAATCCACACACATCCTTCCGCATGACTGCTGGCAATATCAACACTGAGCCATTGTTCCGTGTCCAGGGCTTTGCATTCTGTTACTTACAAAAATTAACTTGTGAATTCTTAGGAGCTATGAAACAACAGAGAACAGTTAAAAATGAAAACTGGATTCTGGCACCAGGTCCTCAGAACACTTGGTTTCAAAGAAAAGTCACCCAGACATATAAACATAACACCGTTTTGAAAAAGAGCTGCATTGATTGAAGCCATGGTGCGAGGCCTGGAAAAATACTACATCACACATACATAGCTAGGTAGATGTTCCTCAAAACCTGGGGAAATTAACTGGAAACAGCAGTCCAAAGTCTGAATGCTAGAAGGCTTTTTCTTTGATTCTCGCATGCATTTTTTATTCTCCTCTACTATTCTAGAAAGGCACAAAAGTAATTAGCAGCAATAGCTGTTAAGTATCCAAACCCCTGATACCCCTCCTAGAATAAATGAAGATAAACAGATAGGTTTCTCAAGCCACTCTGGCTGAATAAAGTCTTATCCCCACTTCATATTTTTTTCTCTATGCATGTCCAAAGGGACAACTCTGCAGAAAAAGAGATGGACAGTTATTAAGCTTGCTCAGTAACTCTTGAGAGCAGACTCCAAGGGAAGCCTTGACATCTCCAGCACCATCTTTCTTCTGCACAGCCAGAAGGCTGCACTTCTGTTGCCAAGGTAAGCAAGCAGAGGACAATGCAGACTGAGGCTGGGCACCAGAATGCCAGAAAAAGAGCCCCAAACTAGAAGCACCCAGAAAATGTAACTGAAAATCTATTCTTCAAAGCCATTTATGAACAACATCAACCCGATCTTAGGGGAATGTGCTCACTATACTTGGCAGGCTGTTGGAAACAGATGAGGCAGCCTGACCAAGTCAAGTCCCTCACAGGAATATGGTGGTGTTGTGGGGTCTAGAACAGTGACTTCAGCTCAATTAGCCTAAGTCTTCCTGCATAGCAAGAATGCACGCGACCCATTATATTCATGGCAAGATTGGGTTCCTCGTGGTGTCTTCTAGGATATGTTTACTTTCAGGTCAAGTCAAGATTGAAGATAAGGATGAGGTCTTTGCAGACTGGGAACACTAACTGAAGAAACTATGAACAAATAAACATGAAACCCTTTCCTAGAGATCAGGGACTGTGACAGGGAAAATATCTGATTCCGTCACTGTGGTGGGCACACTTCCAAGAAGGTCCCAGTCCCTGCTGTCAACACAGCTTCTCCAAGTTATTCAATGGAATACTGCTCTAGGTGCTGCTGTGAAGGGATTTCACTGATGTAGTTAAGATCCCAAGTCAACTGGTCTTAAAATACAGAGATTATCATAGTGGCCCTGATCTAATCACACAAGCCCTTGAAAAGCAGGGTTTTCTGTCTCCTCCCTGGGAAAGAAATTAGAGGTTGGAAACATGAAAGAATTTGCTGTGTCACTGCTGACTTGAAGATGGGGGGTGGAGCATGTAGCAAGGAATGCAGGTAGCTTCTAGAAGCTGGCAGTCTCCCTGGAAGCTTTCTTCGGATGAGCAAGAAAACGGACTTCAGTCCTACAACCACAAGGAACTCAGCTTAGAGACAGACTTTTCCCCAGAACCTCCACACAAAAACTCAGGCAACCTATCACTTTGATTTCAGTCACACACTACCCTCAGCAGAGAACCCATTCATGCTGTGGCAGATTTCTCACCTGCAGAACTGTGAGCTAATAAACCGGTGTTGTAGAAAGGCGCTAAGTTTGTGGTAATCTGATTTAGCGATAGAAAACTAGTATCTCAGCACGTTTCCTTTCTCATTCCCTTTTACCCATAAAAAATACCTGTTGTTTGTAACCTTGAGTTTGTATAGGTCCTGGAAAATATATATTCTTGTTTTGTGTATGTAGTTTGGTTTACATCAATGGCACTGTGCCATACCTGCCATGCTGTTTGGGTGTTTTGGTGTTTTTTTGTTTTTGGGTTTTTCTACTTTTTTGGGTTTTTTATTCAGGTCTACCTTGTCAAGATCTATCTCTTTGCCATGGGTATATCTAGGATTCCCTTCTAATTGCTGCAACATATGCCGTAATACGTATCCACTATGTTTTTATTAATGCATTTTTCTAAGTTGGTCTTCAATTCCCTGCTACCAAAACCTGTGCTGTGATAAGCATCTCACAGAAATTTCCTCAGGATCCTAAGAATCCCTGTAGAGTGTACACCCACCAACAGGATGGATAGGTCACAGAATATGTTAATACTTACTTTAACCATATGCTATCAGATCATTCTCTCAAACTGGTCAGAACCAGCTCCTCCCCTAGCAGTGCACAGGATCCTGTTTTCTAGCTCTTCCAAGATACATTACTGACTTTCTAATCTTTGTCAGTCTCCTAAGTATAAAGTGTTATCTAGTTATTTTGATTTGCATTTGACTCAATGACTCTTGAGTGTTGCTTCATGTAATTACTGGCCACTTAGATTTCCCCATCTATGAACTGCCTGCTCCTATACTTTGCCAATTTTTCTACTATGTTTCCCACCTTCTCCTAGATTTGATTTAATTCTAGAAATTGACCTCTAGATAGTCCTCACATCTTTTGGATACCAGACTCTTCCGGTATCTTCCAATGTGATATTTTTTCAGTGAATGCAGAAATCCTTAATTTTGTATAACCACATTCATCAATGGTTGCTTTGTAATTTATACTTTATTGGAATATTTATTAAGAAATAGGTATGCTAGTACCTCTAGCTCACTACTCACTAACTCACTAACATATTATCCAGTACTGTCTTCACTTGGTTTCATATTTTTACCTTTCCCATCTCAGGCCTTAATCCACCAAGGGTCCAGATTTGTATGACGATGTAGTTTTACTTTTCTCCATATTGTAAGCCAGTTTTCCTAACAACCTCTGCTCTGCTCAACAATCCACCCTGTGTAGAAGTAACTTGAGAAATATGGATGTGTGTTAGGCTGGGAAGCCAAAGTGATCCCACCATTCTCTGCAGGAGGGCGAGATGTAGTCACTGAAGATGTTGGTGGCAGGAAGAGGTAAGGGGAAAGATCTGTCTCAGTAGATACTGTTCTTAACAGCCTCTTTGGCCCAGGTGTTTTAATTTCCAATCTTTGATTTATCTGCTTTCTTTTAAAACCAGAGTTCCTTTCCACTTGGGAGGGTGGCAGAGAAAAGGACATGCTGGCATACACGTGAGCCCTGGGGACATCAGCAGTTGGCATTAACCACACTGAGCTGGATGTGTTCTAGTCCAACACATGCTCATCCTACCTTAAAATCTTTTTCATCACAAAACTGATAGGGCCCAATGAGATAAATAAATGCTACAGTTTGTTAGGCCAATGATGGGAGAAGAACCCATGACAAGGACCATGCTCATGAGCTGTGCCTCCCCAAGCTGGCACCCCTTGAGCACAGCTTGAGGAAGGACTCCTGGTCCTGCTGCAGGACTTGGTCTCAGACATGGGGAACCTTGACATACCGTTAGCAAGACCTTCCCTAAGGTGGCAACTTCTGTTATATACTTTAAATTCACTGCTTATTTTAACGCTTTGAGGGAAAGTTTTCCATTCCTCTTCTCTTCTTATTCAGCCAGGACCCTCCCTCCCCACCTTTCCAAAGCAGTACAAAACTAACTTTCTGCTATACTCACTCCCCCCTGCTTCTCCTTCAATCTCAAAGTTCAAAAGTGATTTCCCAGGAACTGCATGGAAGGAGGATCTGACCTCTCGCCTCCAGAATGCCCCTGCCTTCTTTAACCCCCATGGCTCTTAATAATTAATTCCTCCCGGGGCCTCTCTGTTTCCTTGAACTCACTCCCTGGAAAAAATTCCACTACGCAGCTGTGAACAGTCCACTGAACTAAGCAACTATGATAAGTACAAAGCCTCCCTTAAGAAGGGCCCTTTCCAGGACTGCTCTAATGTCAACCAGCTTTCCTCAGTTCTCAAAGAATTCAGCCTCCCTTTCCTGAGGAATCAATTTGGCACCAGAGATGGAAAGTCCCTACACCCACAGGAAGGGTGTTAGAATATGGAGTCCCCAGGTTCCTCAGCGGCAGGCAGAAATCCTTCCCCAGGACCTTCTCGGTCATCCTGTATCTCTGACTCAAAATGTTAGTGTCTTGAACCCTGATGTACAAAGGAAGGTAGGTAAGATCCCAGAATGGAAAGAGGCTTGGGTCATTGAGTATGAATAAAAATCAGGAAGAAGATAAGGTAGCCACTCCTGGCCAGTCCATGGGAATGGGGTTCTGATGGATCAGAGGAGAGGACGGAGTGGAAATGAGTCTGGGGTGAAGATCAAGGATCTATGAGCAAGGCAGACTGAAGTGAAATGGCCCAACCAAGGCTCCTGAGAGCCACAGTTGTGGCTCTGACTCCCTTGGAGGGCAGAAGGCGGGAGTGACTCAAAGGGATGGGTGGCAAGGGGGCAGGGGCAACTGGAGCAATTTGATAAATGTGATCTGTGGCACAATCTGGCCTAATGCCAACACAACTACATGATTATATTCATTTTAAAAAGAGATGATAATCAGCAAATGGTCCGCCAACTAAGAAAGCAGCTGGATAACAAAGAACAAAATAAAAGTCTGGGGGTATGGAGGAGCCTAACAACTGTAAAGCCACCTATTAAAGAATTCTACCTTTTCTTCAGCTTCTTCAAAAAAACCTCATACTGTAACTGTTGGCAGTTGCTGATTTGATGCCTCTGATTCCTGGTTTAATTCCATTTTTGAAATGATTTCCATTGTGTCCATGCTACAGACTCTTACCTTATGAAGTACATACACACACATACACACAGCTCAGGACACACCCATTAGCACAGTGCGAAAAACCTAACTGCAGTAATAGGGAAAAATAAATAATACTATGTCAGAGTCACTCTGTTAGCACACAACATTCACGAACTCATTGAGTCCCATAAAGTAGCAACTATTTCTATCCCTATAGACTGGATCCTATAGTAACTGAATATCTTCTCCAAGATCATACAAGGAGACAGAGACAGAGCTGGAATCCCAATTCGTGCACCCAGGCTCCAAAACCCATCACTAAAACCACTCTGCCACCCCTACCTCCTAAATGATGGGGATGTATCTGCCCAAGAAAAATAAACTGACTTTAAGTTGGGCTTTCCTGTGAATGAGTTGAGCTCATTCCTGTGAATTAGCCCAAAAAAGCAGTACAGCAGGTAAAGACAAATATTTTGCTTTCACGCTGCCCTTTAAGTAACTAATCACAAGAGGCACATGGTCAGCTCTAACCAAAAGGCCCCAGTTCCATCATCTGGTTGGTCCTCAGCCTGGGTGACCTCTCAGTCCTCGAATCACACTGGAGATAGCACTCCAAAGCCAAGAGCTTGCCTCCATGCCATTTACCGTGCTGCTTAATCAGTAACAGAATGGCAGTTGCAAATGAAGCTGACCCCATCATTATCTCCTTTTTATTCGGGACACTCATCACAATTACTACCCAACCTGTTTCCCCAGGAAACAAACTATATTGCCATGGCAAATGATTAGCTCCCCATTAGTCCAGGTGGCAGAGAGTGACCAAAGCCCTGCCCCACAGCCAAGGCCACTGTAGGAGCCAGAAGTAGCAGGTCCTTTCAAGGACCTCCCAAAACCCAGTGTGAGTCCTGCCAGAAATGAAAGAACAAGGGGTGCTCCCCATTAAGAGACAGGGGTTTATAGGATCCCTGGGGTTAGCTGGTACCAAGCACTGTTCCTTTCCTCCAGACGAATGTAACACTTTCCAAGGGCTTCAGATTCATAGTTCAGGTGATCACCAAGACCTTCATTTGGGACTTTTGCTGAAATTATCTAGAAAGGTCCAAACAGAAGATGGGGGAACTGTATCTGCAATTTGCTTTCTAAAGGAAAAATCCTGGATTCTGTGGGTTGAAGACCTTAAAGAGTAAATGAGATCTTTAATCATTTCTGAGATGTGTGCTCCTGACTCATTGTGGAGCGTTATCAAAATCTAGAAACTTACCGTGCCTCAGTTTCCTCATCTGCACTATTTGACAGGTTCCTACCTGACCATGAGCTTTGCAAAGCCAGTGACCTGCTAATGAACATCTGGTGATGGAAGAAGAAAAACCTTTTGGCATGGGCACTGTACATCTATTTAAAGTTACATTACAAAAGCCAAAATAATCAGTGTAGTTGGAATTTTCTCAAACACAAAATAGAACCTTTTCAGGTTTAAACTGAATTCCACTCAACTTCTGCCCAGACAACTGTGTTATACACTAAAACCCCTGCAACACACCTAATGTGTCCAATTTCCACCACTCTTATAACACAGGCTCAGAACGAAAGTTTCCACTCAGCACTGGGGGGTGGTCGTGTTTTCCCTTGGTATGTTTTGATTAGGAGACAATGATATATTTGAAATGATGGTTTACAAAAGAGCTGGATTTCACCTTCTTTAAATATAACCCATACTTTGCCTCCATTTATATCAACATAAATAGAAGGCTCACTCCTTCTAACTCTCACACATGCACCAGAGACAACCATGGGAGGCAGAGACCAGACAGAAAAACTGGCCTGACATCAAAAATTTAAGAGAATGAGGCACCTGGGTGGCTCAGTGGGTTAAGCCTCTGTCTTCAGCTCAGGTCATGATCTCAGACTCTTGGGATCAAGTCCCGCATCAGGCTCTTTGCTCAGAAGGGAGCCTGCTTCCCCCTCTCTCTCTGCCTGCCTCTCTGCCTACTTGTGATCTCTCTCTCTCTCTCTGTCAAATAGATAAATAAAATCTTTAAAAAAATGTAAGAGAAGTAGAAACTTCCATTTATAAAATAAAATACAGAAGTCCTAGGTACAGCTTTGGATAACTATAGTTAATCATACTGCATTGGATATTTGAAAGTTGCTAAGAGACTAGATCTTAAAAGTTCTCATCACAAAAAGAAAAAATAAATATTTGTATCTATGTGTTGTAATGGATGTTAACAAGATTTATTGTGGTGATCATTTTCCAATATATCCAAATAACAAATCACTATGCTGTATACCTGAAACTAATGGAATGTTATATGTAAACTATATCTCCATTTTTTAAAAAGTGAAAAGAAAAAGGTCACTTGATATTTCTCTTTTGGGCAACCTTTTCTTCTTCCTTTTTTAAAAATTCAGTCACTAGCGTCCTCTTATTGTTTTTTCCTAATTTTTTTTCATTTTATTTTTTCTCATCATGATAAGTGCACTCTTTGATCCCCCTCACCTGTTCCACCCCTCCCCCTCCCACCTCCCCTCTGTAACCATCAGTTTGTTCTCTACAGTTAAGAGTCTGTTCCTTGGTGTGTGTGTGTGTGTGTGTCTCTCACTCTCTTTTTCCTTTGCTCATTTTGTTTTGTTTCCTAAATTCCACACATGAATGAAATCATATGGTTTTTGTCTATCTCTGACTTATTTCACTTAGCATAATACTGCCTAGCTCCATCCATATCATTGTAAATGGCATGATTTCATTCTTTTTGATGGCTGAGTAATATTCCATTGTAGATCTATACCACATCTTCTATACCCATTCATCAGTTGACAGACACTGGGGCCGCTTCCACAGTCTGGCTGTTGTACATAGAGCCCTCTTATCAGCTTATTCCAGGAACACACTGACTTCTCTCTAATCCTAGATCTTTCAGAAGCCCGATAGCTATGAATAAAAGTAAAAGATGTAAGTCAGTACCCCCATAATTTTATAAAAGCACACAGAAGTTAGCATGAGATGATGAAGGTGAACAACTAAATGGGGGGGGTGTGATGGGGAGAAGAGAAAATAAAATTTCTGTTCATAGAAACTTTGTTCCATTAAGTTCCAAGTGCGCCTCAGGCCGCACAGCACCACTTGCATTTTTACTCTGAAGGCTGCTACACAAATTGGCTTCACTGGGCTTCAGCTCAACAGAAGTGGTGGGATGAGGACTGAATTTCATTTTCTCTTGGTAATTTTTATGAGTGTTTCAAATGTTCTACAATAAATGTGTTGCTTTTATATTTAGAAAAAATAATAAAGGTTATTTTTAAAACAAGTTCTTAGCATTGTTAAGAAATACAGAAAGGCCTTCCTGCAATGCTACATACTTCACAATGAGCTAAGTGCCAGGTATGTGTCAGTGAATGACTTCCTCACTCAGGAACCCCTGACTGTCTATAAACTTTTGGCTTACATTCCAGGGACCAGGGCCCTGCCCTTGTCCATAAAACCCCACTGGAGGAGTCAGAAGGGCCAAGCCCATCTTCCAAAGTCAGATTAACCCCTGTTAACCAGCCCCTCACACACACAGATTTCACCCAAGTTCCCTGGGCAGACAGGAATTTAGGACAGATGTCACCAGTGCTCTGGAGGATTAGGACACTGTGTTCTGACCATGCATACACACAGGCTGCTTTGGCCAAGAATGCTTCTTTCAAATGCTTGCTTGAAAATACATATTTAGGTCACAAGTCAAAGGCTTGCGATGCTCACTGATCACAGGAAGACTGATGATTCCAACTCCCCTGACATCCTTGGGAGCAGTTCAGTCCCAAGTGATATCCAGGAGGAAGTGGGAGGCAAGAAAAAAGTAGAGAAAATTACCTACCCTGTGATAACACCTGGCAGAGAACTAGCAATGGAAGCAAGGATTAGGCACTGTCTCCTCAGAACTCCCGTAACCCATGAGAGGGGCTGCGCACTTTTCATTTACTATCCCTCTAATTCGGGACGCCTGGGTGGCTCAGTTGGTTGAGCGGCTGCCTTCGGCTCAGGTCATGATCCCAGCGTCCTGGGATCGAGTCCCACATGGGGCTCCTTGCTTGGCAGGGAGCCTGCTTCTCCCTCTGTCTCTGCCTGTGCTCGCTCTCTCTCTCTGACAAATAAATAAATCAAAAAAATAAATAAAAATAAAAAAATACTATCCCTCTAATTCTCAGCACAACATCTGAAGTCCATCCTGTTTCTCACAAATGAGGAAGCTAAGACTCAGAGAAGTTACTCGGCCAAGGCTGCCCAGTAAGTATGTGGTGGAGCCAGGACTGAGCCCAGGCCCATCTCCAGAGCCCCCATTCCCAAGCACTCAGCTCCATTACCTCCACAAAGGCAGGACAATTGCTTACTATATCCCCAGCGGGGTCCCCTGGCAGGATTCACTGAGTAAGGAAAGAAGACCATACAGCCTGCCTCCCAAATGATCTTCATTATAAGAGAATCGCCATTGACTAATAAGGCCTGGTCAAGCATTATCTTCAGTCCTTACGCTAACTTTGCAAAATCAGAACTACAATCCCCATTTTAGAGTTGTGGTAACAGGGCCTTAAAGCCATTAGACACGTGCAACCTTCTCAGGACTGGAAAATACAGAGCAGAAGAACTCCCCCACCCCGCACCTGCAAAGCATTTATAATCAAATTGAGGGTGTCATCCATGCATGATATATCTAGCTCAGCGGTTTATGCAGAGACCAAATGAGACATACATGCCGCAGCTCAGTACAACAATAAACGTTCCTGGTTTTATGTTTTCTGGAGGTCTACACCCTCAGTGCTGTACATTTTCCCAAAGCATTCACCCAGATGGGAAAGCTGAAGGAATGTGAGCGCTGAATTCTGAAACCGTGCGGCCATGCCCACTGTGATCTGGTCGGGTCGGGGAACAAGAGTGTACACAAGCTGCAAGGAGACTCCTCCAGCTAGGGGAGCAGGTGGAGACAATTTGGAATGGCTTCAAACCAGCCCTACAAATCGTCCCTCCCCTAAACCCTGACGTTCTCAATGGGTGACTTGCTCCCTCTGTTCGTGCCAGCCTTCTCCAAAAATCTTCCTTCAACATGCAAACACCCAGACAGAGTGGCATGTTACATTTCTGGGAGGAGAGGATAGTCAGCTGGACAACCTAGGAGACTAGAAACAACTCCATTCGACAATCTTTATTTCATAGTCACTAGATATTAAGGACATAATGTACAGTAAAGAGTGAATGAGACAGAGGATCTTCTGCCATTGGGTGAACTTTCATTCTAGGGGAGGCCACGTGGGTTTAAGGCAAAGAAAAAGCACAAATTAAAGCACTGCGGGGGAAGGGGGTTGGGGATAGGGACACAGAATGGAAAATGATAAAGTGGGGCAGACACTGACTTGGAGAGCTCAGCCGACTCTCAGAGGACGTCATAAGTAAGCAAAGACCCCAAGGACCAGAAGGAACCAGATGCCAGTAACAAATGTTCTAGCCAAAGACAGCAGCACTTGCACAGGTGGGAAAGAGCTCAAGGCATCCAAAAACATCAAAAGGAGGTTAGGGTAGCTGAGTATTGAGAACCAGCGGATGCACTGGGGAGAGAGAGGTCATGTCCTGCCCCTACAGCAGTCTGGGTTTCAGCCTACGAATAATAGGTAACCACTGGATGGGCTTAAGTGTGTCAGACAAGACCCAACTTATGTTCTTAAAAGGTGACTCGAGCTGTTCTGTGTAGAATGAATCATACAGCAGTAAGAAAAACAGCAATGAGAGCACATAAGAGATGGGGGGCTTGGACTAGACTGGCAGAGTGGACATGGAGGAAAGAGAAGGACTTGAACTACACTTTGGAGACAGAATCAGCAGGACTATGGATGGACCTAGATGTGGCAGCAGGCAGGAGGAGGGGAGAACACATGTCCCCAACATTAGGACAAATATATATTGTAAGAAACTCATCCTGAGAGCTCTGCTCACTACACCCACATGAACAAACAAATTCTTCCGACGATGGACCAACGGGTACACCAGGAAATTCTTGAAAAGCATCCATTTCTTGTAAGAATCTGAACCTGTAAGGCAGGGAATGCCTTTGTTTCCAGCTGAATGGAATGCCTGGGCTTGGGCAGAGCTCTTCCTATGACCTCCCGCCCCTTCAGCATCTGCCATGGCTTTCCTGCTTGGTACTTCTTGGAGGGTAGGGTTATTCTGTAAAAGAAAGTTTAAAAGAATGTGCAGAACAGGATAATCATGCAACCAAGGAGACAGGTCAATGGCAGTGAATATCTGGATTCGATAACAGCCTCACTCAGTCAACACTTGTAAATTTTTACCAGGGAAACAGATTTCCTATGGAAGAGGGCCTGCCTTTCAGAAAACTTACTTTTAAGAAATTTAGAAGTTGTGGAGTTCCTGAGTGGCTCAGTCAATTCAACATCCAGCTCTGGATCTCAGCTCAGGTCTTGATCCCAGGGTTGTGCGTTTAAGCCCCGTGTTGGGCTTCACACTGAGCATGGAGTGTACTTAAGAAAAATGTAAAAGTTGTATATGATATGAATAGATTATGAAAACTAGAACTTACTAAGAACATTAAAATGTCACAATAAAATTAGATCAGTATTTGTGGTTAGGTTTAACATCTCTCCCTTTTTTTTTTTAAGTAAGGACTATCATAAGAAACTACATTGCATTGTAATTACTCTCTATAACATCGCCACAGAAAGGCTTACATAGAAATTCCCCCAATGCCTCATGTGGACTTATGTGGGTGTCTAGACTTCCAGGATGAGCAAAGACCATACAAATTTAGAAAATATGAAGCAACAAGGTCATCTTTCGAGAGTGTAAAGAACCAAAGATGTTCCATCACAAGAACCACATCAATTACAGTTCCTTAGATCCCAACAGCTGAACTCGTTGCAAAGTATAAAAAAGAAAAAATTAAAAATAGAAAATGACAGTATTACAGGAAAAGATGAGAAAATATAAGGGAAGCTAGAGGCAGACAAAGAGAATTGTAGGACATAAAAGTACTAGAAAAACAGAAGTCAAAGGGGTGAGGGGAGACCCAGAAAGAACCAGTGTGGGAAAGATGGAGAGGGAGAAAGGGATCAGGGAGGGGATGAAGAGACAGAGCGTAGGAGGGGGAAAAAAAAAAAAACAGAGGGAAGAGCTCACCACAGGATAAGGTTGGTCATTTCCTAAGAGAAAATGTGCTTTGAGGCTAGATAATTGACTAAAACACTTGGAAATGAAAGCATGGTCATCATAACTTCCTCTTCTGACTGAAAAACAACTGGTCTCAGAATGTCCCAGCTCTGAAATTAATCTGAGATGCTATTTCAGCTCTCAGTTCAACCTCCCTGGATGGCAGGTTCCTCATCATTTACCAGATGCAGAACCGTGAGCAACTCACTTAACTTCCCTGTGCCTCAGTTTCTTCTTCTGAAGAGTGGACATCACAACAGGGCCACCTCATAGAACTGGGTTGAAGCTTAAATAAAATCCAAAAGTAAAGCACCTAATATAATGCCTGGCACACACCTGAAAGCTCAATGTAGTAATAGCCATGGCATAGCACCAACGGTAGGCTCTCTTCCCAAGGTCCCAAGAGCACAACAGGCTAACTACAGCCTTGGTCTTCCATCACTTGATGGAAGTGGCCACCCAGCCACTGGTAGAAGTGGCCACCAAGGCCAACCAGAAAGGGTAGGATTGATCTTCAGCCTGTAGACTTGGCCTCTGCTCAGTTTCTGATCTAGCCAGGTTGTCAGCCTCAGGCTCCCAGCTACCAAGGCCCATGGTCTAATGCAGAGGTTCATGAGCCTAGAACCTTCCAGGTCTGCTAAGCTGAGCTGCCTCCATGACCAGTCCTGTGGTGTTCACCTGGTCTTTGTGGCTAACCTTCAGCACCATCTCTTGGTTCGTACACTAGCCCTGGATTTTCACCCTGAACTCCAGACTACCCAGCCAGGAGATGCTACTCACAGCCCTTAGCAGTTCTGGCCAGGGTTCCAAGGCTCCAGACACTGCTAGAGTTGCCTTCACCTCTTATTCCCCAATCTCATACTTCTCTGCCTCTCCGCCTGCTTCACATCCATCCTTGTATCAACAAAAGGGATCCAGC
>PISX010024213.1:0-28327 GCA_004024625.1 Mellivora capensis | reverse complement strand
GGATTGGGAGGGAGACAAACCATAAGTGACTCTTAATCTCACAAAACAAACTGAGGGTTGCTGGGGGGAGGGGGTCGGGAAACGGGGGTGGGGTAATGGACATTGGGGAGGGTATGTGCTATGGTTAGTGCTGTGAAGTGTGTAAACCTGGCGATTCACAGACATGTACCCCTGGGGATAAAAATATGTTTATAAAAAAAATAAAAATTAAAAAAAAGATATAAAACAAAAAAAAAAATTTACTAGAATGCTTGACTCTAATGAATGCTAAAGAAATCTTAGGGTCAAATGCACTGGAAATGTCTTGGTCTAATCCTGATTTCATCCTAGATTATTTAACAGGATGTAGCAAATTATTGTTTGTTCTGCCTTTGATTTGTCTATGGGCAACATGTGTAATTATACTGGCTCCTTAACTGCCTCAGTGAGAAAAACATGGTGTCATGTAGCAGAGCCATCATGGAACGCTTTCTGTAGGGGTGTGGGGTGCAGCAGATAGGAGGGACATGGGTGTGGGGGGTACTAATAAATTAGAAATAGCACCGTATCTACGATTTGTGGTTGGCTCTTTCAGGATGTGTAAAAGCCAAGAAAAAAGATTTTTAAAAATCACTCCTCTTCCACTTTTTATCTTTTTTCTTTCTAAGGTTATGAATATTTGGTAGGAATTTATATCCGACTATCGGGCAAGGCTCTACAACAACATTTACATATGTAAATGTTCACTTGAGTTTTTGGTATCTGTTGAGTATTTCGTGTTCAGGGAAAAATGAAGCTAAGTAAAAGCTAGAGACTTTGAGCCTTTAGGGGACTTGCCACCACAAATGCCTGTCTGTGGTCTCCCTCTAGTGGACTAGTTAGGCATAACATTTAAGTGCCACCTGACAACCGTTTTCTCTGCCAATACTTGCTCACTAAGGGAGAATGCAGCCGGGTTTCCTAAGCCGAGCATAAGCTCCCATATGCTTGAACAACCAAAGAAATGAGCTGTAAAGATGAGCTCTAGGTTTTTCGGTAAAAAATCAGAACCTCCTACTCTTCCTTTTAATTTATTTTATTCCAAAGTGTTTGGCGGTTTTTGTACAAATCCTTGGCATTCTACCCACCCTCACGTCACATCCATCCTTGGGTCCCCTGAATTTTGTCTTCTTCCTAATAGTTTTCCTGTCTGTTTGACTTCCATGCTGTGCGTGTGCGCGTGCACACGTGTGTGTGTGTGTGTGTGTGTGTGTGTGTCCCACTGCAGGCTTGAAGGTGGGTGGGGCTTGAGATAAGATTGTGAAGTTGAGTGTGTTGGGGCATGAGCAAAGGAAGTGAAAAGGGGTCCAAACTTTCCATTAAAGGAACTGAAGCTGGCAAGATTCCTTTGCAACCTTTTTTTTTTCCCCTTAACAAAGGTGAAGTGTATAGACATGGAAATATACTTTGAATGTATTGTGTGTGTGTGTGTGTTTAAACATTTTATTTATGTATCAGAGAGAGAGAGAGCAAAAGCACGGGGAGCAGCAGGCTTCCCACTGAGCCACCTTTTGATTTTGGTGAAGATAAGTAAAACAAGTTAACAGTGATCCTCCTTGGTAAAGCCTTAAGGTTTACAGTAAAATAATTATAATAGATGACCTAGAATAATGCAAAATGAAATTTACTGTATGACAGCACTCCCAGTAGGAAAGGAAATAGACAAGCCTCTTTTTCCGTATGGAGGTGATTAGGTAAGTGAAGGCAGCACTGATATTGTCTGAAGAACTGGGACTGGGTTTTTACTTGCCCATTTCCATTTCTGGGGCTTTGGGCAAATCACGCACTCTTGAGTCTCATCTGTTCAAGTGAGGATATTCATGCCCACAGGATTGGGACAGGGATCAAGTGAGACTTTGAGAAAGTCCTTTGTAAATTGTGAAGCCCTATCACACGTGGCATTTTATTATTATAAAGTAATTCTATAGCTACCCCTGTCTTTTTTAAGGGGAAGAGGTGAGGCCCTGGATATTGAACCCGAGGACAATACTGATGGGGTAAGTAGTTGGATTAGATCAAGTATTTACATAAGTATTTCCTGAATGTTCTGTGTGAGCTGCTGTTGATTGATCCCTACCCTTCCCACTAAAAATTTATTAGCTCAGAGCCCAGCAGAACCGGCCCCAAATGTTATAATCATTTCCGGCCTTCAGCGTTTCCTCTCACCAACCTGTCTACAAAGCCAAGAGAGATTTCTAAGAATTACCTATGTTAGTATTACTTCTCCGCATAATCCTAACATGGGAGCTCCTTCTTGTCTATAGAACAGAGAGGCCTTAACATGGCATCTGAGGCTTTTCATGAGTGGCCCCCAACTTCTCTAACTTCATAGTCTCCTAATCTGGTCTTCTATCCAATGTGGTAGGTTGGATCTGGGCCTCCGGTAAAGTACACAATTGTGTCTAAGAAGGTGGGCCATGGGCCAAACTGAAGAAGTCAGATTGAGTGGACAGTACAGCTGGAAATGGGAAGCAGACCAGAGGTCAGGAGCCAGGGAAACTCAAGATCATCAGGAAGTGATGTAGGAGGTGGACATGAAGCCGGAGGGTGGGAGATGGTGACCTCAGTAGGACTGGGCCGGTAGGAGCTGGTTTTATGGGACGCTGATGATTTGGCACATGGTACACTGGCCAGAGTCAAAGGTGTGGATGGTGGTCACACACTCAGCCCAACGAGCCTGTCCTCACCTTTGTCTGAGTCTGTTTTTTAATTCTGTCCTACTGTTACACGGAGAGCTCTGGTTCTTTAGCCCTGATCAGGGGCTTCTACAAGGCATCTTGAGCTGTGCATGGAGAGGTCAAAAGATGGGAGTGCCTATCAAGGGCTTTTCCTCTCAGCAGGTAGATCTTCTCCCTTGCAAGGATGTGACATTCCCTCACAGACCAAGTAGTCCTGTGGTCACAGAGCCCACGAGATACATACAACCTTATAGAACTGGTTATGAAGTTCTGTTGAATTGACATCTACAATGTCTTGGGGCACCTGGGTGGCTCAGTCAGTTCAGCATCTGCCTTTGGCTCAGATCATGATCCTAAGGTCCTGGGTTGAGTCCCACATCAGGCTCCTTGCTCAGCAGGGAGCCTGCTTCTCCCTCTGCCTGTCGCTCCCCCTGCTTGTGTTCTCTCTCTTTCGAAGAAATAAAATCTTATAATGTCTTGAGATTAAGATATTATAAGAAAGAAAACTCTTTGAAAGAAATAGAAAAGAAAGAAAACTATTTGCAAAGAAAAACTATTTGCCTTGTGTGCAATGGGGGCAACTATTTAAACACTTTGTCCATGGGGCACCTGGCTGGCTCAGTTGGAAGAGCATGCAACTCTTGATCTTGGGGTTGTGAGTTCAAACCCCAAGTTGGGTATAGAAATCACATAAATAAATACATAAAGTAAATAAACAAACACTCTGTTCAGAAGGCAACCCGTGGTTGCTGGTCCTGCCCACATATTGGAATTGGCTGGGGAACTTTAAAACCATTAGGATGCCTCAGCCCTGTATCAGAATAACTCAGTCTCATATTTGGGGTGAAGCCAAGCTTCAGGGGTTTTGGAAAAACTCCCCAGGCAATTCCAATGTGTAGCCAGCATGGAAAACCACTGGTCTGGTAGAATGTCTCAGAGTGATGGGCTGAGGGGCTTTGAGAGGATGCCACATTGATGGTTTGTGGAGAGAGGAAATAAGAGGAGATGACAGAGAATTTACTAGACGTTGAAGGGGGATATGTACCCATTAAAGAATTAAAAACTCAAGATGGAAAAAAAAAAAAGCAGCCAGAAACCACACACGGATTCAAAAAATACTGTCTCAGGAAACACTTTCACAATCTAAGGGTAAAAATTGATAAATTACAGAGAAAGAAATGAAAACCCACTAAGCAATCCATAACTATCTTTATTAAAGGAGAAAATATGATTGTTTCCCTAAAAGGGAGGGAGGCTAAGCTTTAAATGAACTTCTATCCACATTTATTAAAATGGTCAAATATGAGTGGCTGCTCACTTGGGGGTGAGTCCAGGGATGTGTTTGAAGTTGAGCGGCTCCGTGAACAGCAGTTTTATGTAGACTAATTACATGTGTCTGCCCCTGTGATAAAGGAGAACAAGTTCCAGGTAAAGATCGGCTTCTGGAACATTATTGCATTTGCTCCTCACAAAAAGCCCGTGAGGCAGATAGGCCAGGAGTTGGTGTTGGTATATGATGTAAAAGGAAACTGAGGCTCAGAGGGTTCCATAAAACCATGCAACTAACAAGAAGCATATTGGGCTCTTGTGACCCCAAATCAAAACTCTTCTCGTCATACACTCCCACTGCTAGTTACAAGCTGGAGCTTTACAAAGCCTTGGTTTTAGAACTTTACAAAAGTTCCAAGTCTTGTTTTCAAAACGAGGTAAGAGATTAAGGGCCATATTTAGACATATGGTTGTGGGAAGACTTGGCCATTCAAAGGAATGGGATTACTCGGCAGATCACTCTCAGACTGGCCTTGGAGAGATCAGCAAGGCCAATGACCCTTGTGTTTAGACAGTTTGTGGTAGAACAATCTTGCAGCTTTACACATTAATTCCATTCCAGGGTCCACTTACTTTCATCAACAGGAAGTCCTTACTTAACCCTAAGTTCTTCCAGGATCATGTGAAAAAAACATTCTACATTCCAAGGAAGAAGGAAATCATGGTCTGCTTCATAAAGTTGAAGTTGACAGGGTGTTGACCTGAGAAATCAGGATGTTATCAATAGACTTCAGCATCTGTGTTCCTCATAGTAATGGAGTGGGTGGCTAGCTTGCGCATTGAGTAGCTGGGGTATTTGCTACATGCTGGGACATAAAACAAGCTCCTGACCAGGGCATCTGGGTGGTACAGTTGGTTAAGGGTCCAACTCTTGGTTTTGGCTCAGGTCATGATCTCAGGGTCCTGAGATCTGGAGGTGGCTTGGGGGTTCAGTTTAACTTAACAAGCAGTTAAGCATATCTGCCTTTGGCTCAGGTCATGTTCTCAGGTCCCCTGTTCAGTGAGGAGTCTCTTTCTCCCTCTGCACCTTTCCTTATTTGTGTTCTCTCTTTGTCAAATGAATAAATAAAATCTTAAAAAAAAATGAAATGAAATGAAAAAGACTCAGCAGGGAACCTGCTTCTCCCTCTCCCTCTGCCTGGTCCTCCCCCCATGCTTGTGCTCTGTCTCTAATAAATAAATTAAAAAAAAAAAAAAAGAAAAAAAAAGACTTTCTCTCCCTCTGCCCCACCCCCCACTCTCTCAAATGAATACATAAATCTTAAAAAAACAAAAACAAACGAGTTACTGACTTTCTTTGGACTTTGCAGTGGACATCATCTGGGTAGCAAACATCTATTTTTTTTCCTGCCCTGTGTTCTTTAGGTGGATGCCCCTTCTTCATTCTCATTCTGCATAGCTTAGGACTCATGGGCTCTATTCCCCAACTCTAGGATTTAGTTCAGGTTTCCTTTTCAGCCATTCGGAACCCCTATTCCACTGACCCCAGTAACTGCCTCAGGAAAGTGGAAATTGACTCAAGCTAGGCCGGTGTGACTCAATGTCAAGACTTTTTCAGAGCTCTCCCCTGGGATTCTGAGACACAGGATGCAGTCAGCCAGGAGCTGTTGAGGTTCACCATAAGGAAAGAGCCTGTTGGCAATAAAGCCAACAGAGAAAGCAGAGCTGAGGGAGGCAGAGCGCTACGGGGAAGGACTCTTGATGATCTCGTCTGAACCCCGGCACCCATCCATGCCTAAAGCTTTTAGATTACATAGACCAGTAAATTCTCTTTTTTTTGTTTAAGACTGCATGAGTTGGGGGGCCTGGTGGTTCTGTGGGTTAAGCCTCTGCCTTCAGCTCAGGTCATGATCTCAGGGTCCTGGGATCGAGCCCCAAATCAGGCTCTCTGCTCAGCAGGAAGCCTGCTTTCCCCTCTCTCTCTGCCTGCCTCTCTGCCTGCTTGTGAGCTCTCTCCGTCAAATGGATAAATAATTTTTTTTTAAAGGCTAGTTTTCAGGCTCTTGCCATGGAATGAGTCCTGCCCAACAGTCAACAGTAGCCTCAGTTCAGAGTTACCTCCATTCCGACCCGGAAGGCTGATCTTACCTTTCCTATTTTGCCAAAAGACAGAAATGAAATTCCGAGCATAGGTCACACAACAGCTGATCTTCTCCTTCGTGCTCTCGGTATAAAGCTGGGCATCTGGGTGGCTCAGTCAGTTAAGCGTCTGACTCTTGATCTCAGCTCAGGTCGTGATCTCAGGGTCGTGAGTTTGAGCCCCCTGTTGGGCTCCACGTCTATTGTGGAGCCTATTTAAAAAAAAAAAAAAGGTATTTTGAGGACTAAGTGTAAGACACTGAACACTTATCTCTAGCAAGTGAGATATTTGTTCATATAGGCTTCTTTAAGAAATCAACTTTGCCTTTAATTTTAAGTTTAGGTTAGGTTATTAAAGATGTCTACAAAGCTCCATTATTATTGAAAATGAAAGCTGGAAATTTTTTTTGCTAAGTTAAAACTTATATGCAAGACTTTAAAGGAAGGGAGAGAAAGGATGAGGCTCATTTAAAAATGTAATTACTGCATATTTTTGGGAGAAAAAGTCCATGAATTTTAGGTCCATATTTCCTGTTGTTGTTTTTTTTTTCTCCCCGAAGGGTGGTAAATAATATCGGTTACATTTTCCTTACTTTTCTTACTACTATGGGTATCAAAACTGGGGAAATAGAAGGTTTTTTTTCTTAATATTGCAGTAGTTACTTGTGCTTTAAATCTTAAAAGAAACTCAACTTAAGGAGAATACATTGCATAATGAAATGTACAATATCGATCATACAACAATTATAACAACAGAAGCTCACATAATTGAGTACAGAGTCGATGCCAAATTCTGTGCTAAATGCTTAGCACATTAATTTGTTCTTCACAGTAACCCAGCCAACCATCTTGCCGTTTAGGCTCAGAGAGGCTCATCTAACTCACCCCGGCCTCCTAATTGGTTAGTGGGAAAACCCGATTTCAAACCCAGGTCAGTCTGATTCCAGGGCTTAATTACCAAACTAGTCTGACTTAATTTTCAATCTCTCCTTTGATTCTAATTATGCAGAAATGTAACTGAGGAGATTTGGCTTGCCGCACAGGGTGATTTTTAAAAGTCTAAGCCAAGGGGCGCCTGGGTGGCTCAGTGGGTTAAGCCTCTGTCTTCAGCTCAGGTCATGATCTCAGGGTCTTGGGATTGAGCCCCATGTCGGGCTCCCTGATCAGCAGGGAGTCTGCTTCTCCCTCCATCCCGGTCTCATAAATAAATAAAATCTTAAAAATATAAAACTTAAAGTTTAAGCCAGTATTAAAAATCAGAATGGTGGGTGGATAGTCACCATCAGAATGTACAGTTCTAGATTTTTGTGGAAAGTGAGGAGATCTGGCCACACAGGGCCTCCTTTCCCTGGATGGGAGGCGAGGTATGTCTGGCCGTCCCTTTTGGGTGGGGCCGGTCCTCCGTACTTGGCCCAGTTCTCCGCACTAGCTCGTGGCTCCCAGGTGTCCTGCTTCTACTCCTCCTCTGTTTATCAGTCCTTTGTCTTTAAGGAAATAGGTCCAGGTACACCAAGCCTGCTGAATGCCTTCCGTGGTCCCCTATTACCTGGAAGTCCTTCATACCCTGCTCCACTCAATCTCTCCAGGGTCTTCTCTGACCTCTCACCCCTGACCTGTGACCCACCTTCTTCCTCCAGCCACTCGGGGTTGCTCACAGTCCGCCTAATGCCCCACACCCTGTCGTGTCTCCGCGTGTTCCAGGCTTTCTCATGACGTTCCCGCGGTAACAGCGTCCTTCTGCTCTTTCTCCATGCTTCAATTCTTACTCAGACTTTAAACTCCATTTCCAATGTCATCTCTTTGGAAGATAGCAAATCCTTTTCTGGAATTCTCCTTACTGACCCAGGAAGAATTCACTTCTTCTTCCTTGCCTCTGCAGCCCTTCATGTCCTCAGCTCCTACGCAGGTAACCACATTTTTACTCATTGAGTTAATTGTGCGCCTGGCTCTCCTGCTAGACTCCCAGCTCCTTAAGGGGAAAGGCTCTGTCTTGGTCCTCTACGCATTTCCATAAGCTGATACAGAGAGGGGCTCAGTCTGTCAGTCCCCTCCCCTATCTCCCTGATGGTAGTCTGTCAGTCCCCTCCCCTATCTTACCATCTCTGAAATCTCTGGACTTACCTCGGCAGCACTGGTTCCTGGGGCACCATAAACACTCAGCGAGTCTGTGTTGAAATATCCGTGAGTGAATGTGTGCCTGTCATCGCGGGTCTTCCCCTGTTTCTGAGCCAATATTGAGTTTGGCCCTTCTGGGACCCTTCTATCTCTGTCTGCCCAAGTACCCCCCCAGGGCCAGCAGCTCCTGTTACCTAAAGGCTCTGTCCTTCCAATCATGAGGCCAAGGAGAGACTTGGCTTAGGAACCAACATATGTTAAAATCAGTGTTCTCAGAAGCAACAGAGGTGAACAAAATCCCAGATTGCTGCCTGGACACCAAGCTCCTTCTCCCCACCAGACTGCCTGTCCCTCTCGTGGGAATTATATTCTGCTTCACCTGCCTCACCGTCTCCCCTGAGTGCCCCATTGGGATAGAAGCCCAGACTCATGCAGAAGCCTCTTGGACGTGGTTTCCAGGCACCTGGCCAAGTTCTCGAGGCCCATCTTCATGGCTCCCATTATCCTTTTTATTGACACAGCATAAGGTACTGCTAGGAATCTTCTGTCACTATGCCTTGTTGGGTCTTTTTGAGCACTGATGAGAACTCAGAACTTACTGGCATTTGTGCCTCTCTCGAACTTGGTCATTTACCCGGGAAATCCTCTGTTGGAGTAGGGAGCATGTCTCTGCTCCTGTGTTAGGAAAGTCCTGCCGGGAACCCCTAGCTTGCCTTCCAGAGTTGTGTCCACTCTTTCCCTGGGTCTTCTCAGCCGCTCCTTCCAAGTTGAAGTTTTCTCTTTATCTTCTGACTTCTGAAGATAGATCTTGGACTTCCTAGCCCTTCAAGTAACTATCTTGGCACACTTTTCTTCTATAAAAACAACAAAAAGGGTGGGGGGCTCCTGGGTGGCTCGTTGGGTAAGCATCCAATTCTTGATTTCAGCTCAGGTTGTGATCCCAGGGTCATGGTTTTAGGGTTGTGAGATGGAACCTGGAGTCTGGGTCCGTGCTGGGCATGGAGCCTTCTTAAGTTTCCCTCTGCCTATCTCCCTCCCTTTCTATAAAAAGCCAAACCAAAAGAAATTTCATATTATTTTTAATTCAAGATAATACGTCATAATCATAATGCTATGGGTTTTCAGTCCTGGGCTGACAAAATTTCTTTTTAAAAGAATTCTACGAGGAGACTGTCTGCACCCCCAAGTCTCTGCATCATAGGAGGGGTCTGTGGCCCTCCCTCACAGACTCGGCAGCGTCTTCTCCAGTCAAGTGGCCAGCCCCCTCCTCACTACCGAGACGGCTGATTGCAGGGGCATCCTGCCCTCTCATTCCTGGTCCTCCTAGGAGCACAGAGACAGGTTTCCTCTGTTCTCCGACAGCAACATTGGAGCACATCCTTACTGTTTTCTCACCGACAGTGACTTACAGGGATAGTGTGGCACTTTCCCTGCCTTCATTCTCTTTCCTTGTTGATCTTGTACGAATGGTCTCTATGAGGAGACCCCTGCCGTCGTCTTACGGGGTCCTGCAGTAGAAACACGAGTGCTGGCTCAGCGAGCCCGTTCCTCTCCCCGCTGAAACAGGATCGTTGACAGGGAGGTGGGCAAATTACCGCAAGGCTAGGCCTGCACACGCATTGTAAGAACGTCCCTTGGAAGCTGGGATCCCACTGCACACCTATTACAGGCCTGAAATCTCAAACAGCTGTCGCTTTCGAGTTTTTTGAAGGTCCTTCTCTTCTTTGTTTGCAGGCATCTTGTGTGTGTGTGTGGGGGGGGGCTCTTTCCCTGCCTCTCCCTCTGCTCTGTCCTTCTTGTTTAGGATGACATTGCAACCTTCAAGTAAATCATGGCTGAAAACGGCATGCTCTGGGAGATAGTGTACACATGTCTCTGTGTCTTCCGCCCCCTTCCCCTAACTCCCCCTGTGTCTCCCTCCACACAGAAGCAGGAGAGCTTACTGGTGAAAAGTGAGGACTATGGAATCAGGGAGATCTGGCTTCCAGTCCGGCCTCTGCTCCCTCTGTGGGTGCGGAGCCCTGGGTTAATCATGTAATGGTTCTGAATTTGTGTCTGTGTTACAGCAGGTAGGACTCGTCTCTTAACTCCTAGGGCTGCTGTGAAAGGATTGAAATGGGTGTGAAGTGATTGGCACCAGGCTTTGGAAACACTGTAATAGTCAATTATTAAAATCAGCCGGATGGCAGAAAGAAAGATTATCAAAGCGCGGGCCCCCTTCAGAGCTGCTGCTCTTTCAACGCCTGCTAGTCCCTGCTCGCTGATGGGTGGGTGATCCCTGCCAATAAGTCAGCCTCCCGTATCTGCAAATATATTCCAGATGCTTAAAGAATTTCAGTATTTTCCTGTGTTCTCAAACCTCAGTACAATCATCTTAACCACGTCAATTGGCTTTATCTCTAAAATGATAATAATGTGTATTATACCTCATAGGGAATTTTTTGGGTTTGCTTCTGAGCTAATAGAAACATTAAAATTAATTGCTCTAGTGAGGAAGGGGGGTAGGGAAGAGGCCCATTCCCAGAGTCACCATTGTATTTTAATTTTATTTATTTTAAAGATTTTTATTTATTTATTTGATAGAGAGAGACACAGTGAGAGAGGGAACACAAGCAGGGGAAGTAGGAGAGGGGGAAGCAGGCTTTCTGCTGAGCAGGGAGCCCGATGCAGGGCTCAATCCCAGAACACTGGGCTCATGACCCAAGTCAAAGGCAACTGCTTAATGACTGAGCCACCCAGGCTTCCTATTTTATTATTATTTTTTAAGATTTTATTTATTTGAGAGAGAATGAGAGAGAGAAAGAGAACATGAGGGTGAAGGGGAGAGTGTATGTGGGGAGGGGAGAGTGTATGTGAGGAGGGGAGAGTGTGTGTGGGGAGGGGAGAGTGTATGTGAGGAGGGGAGAGTGTGTGTGGGGAGGGGAGAGTGTGTGGGGAGGGGAGAGTGTATATGGGGAGGGGAGAGTATACGTGGGGAGGGGAGGGGGGAGGAGGGAGGGCAGAGGGAGAGAGAAGCAGGCTCCTGAGGAAGGCTTGATCCCAGAGGGATCTTGACCTGAGCCAAAGGTGGAGGCTTAACTGACTGAGCCACCTGGGTGCCCCTGTTGTCACCATTTTAGAAAGCTCACTATAGGGTCACAGTGACATGGACTTCTCACTGCCCGGGGCAAGCTGAGGTCTAACAGTTTACATTGTTACAGCTTTCGTCATTAGGAGCACCATCAGGTTGGCTCCTGTGTCTCTCCCTTTTTCTCTCCCCTCTTTTTCTTTGAGCATTTTCCTACTTTCTGGTACTATGAGAAGTTCCAGACTCCTCTTGTATCTTCTCTGCTCCTGCCCCAGGATTCATCACTTCTCCCGGAAGCCCTGGGTCCTTCTAGTGGATGCTGGTTCTTCCAAGTAAAGGAAAAAACACGTTTTTTTTCATTGTTTCCCTTATGTGACACACAATACTCTGTTTTCCCATGGTTCTTCCAAGTAAAGGAAAAAACACGTTTTTTTTTCATTGTTTCCCTTATGTGACACACAATACTCTGAAGACTTCTATATTCTGGTCCCTGAGTGGGCGGTATTTTTCCACACATCAAGCCATTCTGAGACACTGGCTGGGTGTCCTATAATTAGTCTTGATTCTGACACTAGCTACCTGGAGGTGGCATCAGATCCCTCAGGTGGAGGGTTCAGTCCTACAAGCCTGCCCCCCACCCCCTGTTCTCACCCCACTTCAGACACCAGTCTGGCTGCAGACTGGAGGCTCCCACAGCCTCCTTCTTGGGTTTGATTAATTTGCTACAGTGGCTCACAGAACTCAGGAAAACACTTTATTTACTAGAAAGCACATATTTTGTAAAATGATATGTTAGGTGATTTTAGTTTTAGTTTTTTATTTATTGGTGTAAAGAAAACATGTTTACTAAAAGCAGCTAGCAGTTAGACCATGGCCTTCTAACTAGTTTCTCTCACAGGGAGTGGCTATTCCTCTAAGGGTTTCTGAAATTTTCTGGGACAGTCTCAGCATTCTAGAGAGCCTGTAGTCATACATACGTATATCATTGATCGTCACTTAACAGTTTTGGGCAGAACAGCCCGATGACAGACATACATATGGCAAGGCCTGGGGGCAAAGGGCTTGGAGCTTCCAAACCTCTCTGGGCACACCTCTCTCCCAGTACCCTCTGTGTTCACCAAGAAGGAAGCTCTCCAGACCCCATCCTGTGGATTTTTTTTTTTTTTAAGATTTTATTTATTTGACAGACAGAAATCACAAATAGGCAGAGAGGCAGGCAGAGAGAGAGGGGGAAGCAGGCTCCCTGCTGAGCAAAGAGCCCGATGTGGGGCTCGATCCCAGGGCCCTGGGAATATGACCTGAGCCGAAGGCAGAGGCTTTAACCAACTAAGCCACCCAGGCACCTCCATCCTGTGAGCTTTTTAAGGAGGCTTCACTACCCAGTCTTGGTTGGTTAAATCATTGACCATTGGTGGTGGAGCTCAATCTCCAGCCCCACTCCTTTCTCCTGACCTGGAAGAGAGGGTGGGTCTGAAAGTTCCAATATTATAATTTCAGGTCAGTTTCCAGGGCAACCAGCCCCCATCTTTAGGGGCTTTCTAAAAGTCAGTGAAGTTCTCAGGACAGGAAATGAAATAAATAGGAAAGCAGTAACCAAAGGATCAATAACCAGTGGTTACCCCAAAACCAAATTCACGTGAGTCATGCCTCAGAGAATTAACTCTTACAAATGTTTTTCTCCTGCTAATCTGAATTTGGAAAGGAAAGGTCAAAGTGAAATTTTATCTTCCTTTCTTGATTGAGCATTACAGGCAGAGATCTGGGTGAGTTGTCTTTGATAAAAATCTTATCCTTGGGGCGCCTGGGTGGCTCAGTGGGTTGGGCCTCTGCCTTCAGCTCAGGTCATGATCTCAGGGTCCTGGGATCGAGCCCCACGTCGGGCTCCCTGCTCACCGGGGAGCCTGCTTCCCTCCCCCCTCTCTTTGCCTGCCTCTCTGCCTATTTGTGATCTCTGTCTGTCAAATAAATAAATAAAATCTTAAAAAAAAAAAAAAAGAAAAAGAAATCTTATCCTTCACCAGTTTCTGCCAGATTTCCAGGATCCCATCTGCAGGTTCTGGGGCAAGTGGTATGTCCCAGTGGGTCAAAAGTTTAGAGAAGGAAAAATAACTTTCTAACTTCCGAGTTCTTGGTTGAAATACTCTATAATAAAACACAGATTAAGAGGGGAAAACCACAGTTTATTAACATGTAGACCTCATGTACACATGTGAGATTCCCAGGGAAACTCCCAAGTAACTCCTCAAGACAGCCCAAGCCACCAACTTAAATACCATCTTTAAGTAAAGACAAAAGAAAGATGTTGAGGTACAGTGGGGAGACCAGTTGTGGGAGGCTATCAGGAAAAGCATGGTAAACAAGGGTAAGGTTTGTTTTATAGATCTAAGTTGTTGCTTTCTCCATTGATAAGATTCTCTTGTGATTTATTCATCCTTCTTTCTCTTCCTGGTACAGAGAGAGAGAGATTTATAAAGGCACCAAAAAACTGGATTTTTTTTTTTGGTAAATGTAAATGTTCCTTACAAAAAAGGTAACTTGTACTCTGTTCTCAGAGCTTCTCCTGTGTCTGCTCTTTCTTAAAAATTATCATCTCAGGAGCACCTGAGTGGCTCAGTGGGTTAAATCCTCTGCCTTCGGCTCAGGTCATGATCCCAGGGTCCTGGGATCGAGCCCCGCATCGGGCTCTCTGCTTCGCGGGGAGCCTGCTTCCTCCTCTCTCTCTCTGCCTGTCTCTCTGCCTACTTGTGATCTCTGTCTGTCAAATAAATAAATAAAATCTTTAAAAAAATTATCAGCTCAAAGGAATCCTTATGTCAAAGAGGCATATTTTGGGATGGCATATTCTGCTACCTTTCAGCCATCAGCCAAAGTCCACCAGGAGCACAGCTATGGTTGAACAAAGTTGAGTTTATTGATGCTTGTTGAAATGAGGGAGGCTGCACACCAGGGGGCAGCCCAGTAAGATGAGGTTTGGAGGGGCCAGTATAGGATTTGGTCTTGTGTTAGGTGGTTTGGAGGAGGGCTGTAAGGTGGGATCAGTTCTATTATCTCCATATGATCTAGGAGATGGGAGGAATGGAGGGAGGCTAAAGCTGTAATGGGAAGGAAACAGCACTCACTGTTATCTGGAACGTTTGGTCATCTTTGCAGTTTTTGGTGCCCTTGCTCTCGCTTGCCGTGCTCGGACACGGCACGGACTGGTCTTGTTTCTGTCTGGCTCCGTCACAGTCACAGAGTGGCCTCAACTGATGATAACATTCTGTGAATTGTTTATGTTGCATTGGAAAATATGATGGCCTCGTTGAGTGCCAGGCCAGCTCCCAGCTTTGGGCTGTCAGTGTCTGCTTTTTCCTCTCTCTTGACCCAAGGAAGTGCCCCCCCCCCCAGGGATCTCCCACCAGAGCCGGGGCCTGGGGCAGACAGTGCTGGGAGTTCTCAGGGTACTTATCTTCCCAGCGCACAAGCATCAGCAAGGAGCTATGCCCTTCCTAACCCCATGCGAGGCATCTGGGACACTACCCAGGACATCGCCTCCCCTCTGTGTCTTCAGATCTGCCCTTCCCTCTGTCTGGAATATTCTTCCTCATTGCCACTCCTTGTACTAAATTTTCCAGATGCAGTCCTTCCTGGACTGGTTGTGAAAATATTGGAAATGCTTCCATACCGTTTGGCACATCACTTTTGCCCTGAGTCTTGACACTCACCCATGTCACTCCTTCGGGATCCCAGTTCTGCCCCAGGACCATGGGCACCCATTTCGATAGGTCTCTGTTTTTGGCTTGTCTTCCATGCTTTACAGACCACCCCCATGTCTCTTTGCTCACTGCCACAGAATTATGTTAAACCCTCACAGCACATATTTCTTGTTCCATTTTGAATCAATTTCGCGAATGCTCATCTCTCTCAGGTATCCAGGACTATGTGTATGTGACATTTATTTTCTGAGTTTGACAGTGATACTTAATACAGAGAAGGTCTTAACTGATCCCTGTTATATTTTGAGCCAAATTGGTCCCCTGACCTCCAGGCACTTATGATCAAGGCAATTTGGTTTGGAGACAAAATTGTAAATTTTTATTTATTTTCTTTTTTCTTTCTTATTATATAATTCATAAATATTCATCAAAACAAATAGCTAAACAATAATTTATGTCATCTCGAATCCCATACCTTGGAGACAAATGCCATTAACATTGTAATGTTGATTTTTCAAGACTGTTTCCTATATGCACAGAGAAACACGGGATTATAATTTGAGGCTCCTTTGACAAATGTTATTTACTTAAAATATCACGAACAGAGTACCATTTCAATAAATACAGACCCACACCATGAATAGCCAATTGCACGTATGTATTAAACAACGAGTACTGTGGGGGTCTTCAAGTCTTGACAGTTTTCCTGCTGATATTAACTCAGTTAGCATGGGTGTTGTGGGCACTTAAAAAGGTTAATTAATTAATGCCACAGAGATAACAGGAAGAGCAGAAACTTTTATTTAGATTCTGGGGAGTGTGGTCGAGTGGTGCATACCCACAAAGGAGTTGAAATTTAGCTACTTTTTGACACTTTAAGCAGATGTCACTGTGATGAGGTCTGTACCATACCCAAAACCTTTCTACTGAAAAGGGATTTTTAAAAATCTTGGGATGGTCTTTGTCCCATTTAAGACAAAAGTTATCCTCTAGGGAGGGTGTGGCCCATTTCTAGGTAATCTACAAATTAAACCTCTGTAAGTTAAGTTTTCCATCTCCATTCATTCGCACCAAGGTGAACCCTGTGGGCTCCTGCATTGCAATAGTTATGATTTCTAGAAAGAAATGTATTTCCAGATTACTTTGGTAGTTATAATTATCCTAATAGAAAGAACCTTGTATAGAAGGAAAAGGTGGACATATCAGTGAAAATGTTTACAGAAGGAAAATAAAGTATTGTCCATATTTTGCATCTGTAAATACTGGGCAATACCTTACAGGAAAAAAAAAAGCCTTTTTACAGAAGGAAAAATAAAGTATTGTCCATATTTTGCATCTGTAAATACTGGGCAATACCTTACAGGAAAAAAAAAAAAAGCCTTTCTTGGGATCATCCAGAGATATTGGAGGCATGTTGTTATCTGTGTATTCAGAAGTCTCCCTGTCGCAGGTAACTGTTGGCATTTGTCAGCCCAACATCTCTTCAACAGCTGCTCTGCACCCCCCAGCCCCCCCCCCCACCCCGTGGGGCCAGGAGTCCCAAGTTCCCATCTCCCCAGCACAGGGCTGGCCGAGGCGAGCGTGCGCATGCTGTCCTCTAGCACTCATGGATGGTTCTGTGGTGGCATCTCCCCCCTGCAGGATCAACAGAAGTCTTTTTGAGAGACCTGGTCCAGACATTCGGAGACAGATGGGGATTTAGGATACTAGAGATCTGGTAATACTGGGGCATCTAGGGACCATTCCATGGACAAAGCCTGTTTAAAGGTGAAGCCCACATGGCAGAAAGTTTATCAGTGTTTGGAATCCATCTCTGTGTGACAACAGCTGTGCCTTCCTACTTCTGCTCCTGTTTCAGTTTAAACTCTGGAGCTGAGGATCTGTCACTTGCAATGAAAGGAGTCTTCTCTCCCTCCCTGGAATCCCATAAACAAATGCCCATGAGTAAGACGAGAACTCACTGTTAAGTTCAGTTCCCACCTACGTGGAAATCCCCTTTATTGTTCAGCGAATGTAAACTCCTCGTTGAGTACGCTGCAAGGCTCTCGTTACATTGCGGAATACCTCTGGCTCCTTTAAAATCTCTTCCATGTTGAACTGATAACAGCCTTCCCCCAAATTATACCCATTGGTATTAATTCTATACTGGGCTCACACAGAAAATAGTCTAGGTTCCTTTTCACATGGTCGCATTTTAAGTTTCTGAAAATACTAACAATTTTCTTCTTTGGTTCAAACAGTGCCAGTTTCTTTATCTACTCACAAGAGATGGTTTTTAGACTCTTCATAATCCTGACATCTTCTTTAGAAAATATGACATTTTAGTAACGGTCCCTTTACAATATATTGTCTGGAATGAAACAATTATTTGACTCGTGTGGAGAATGGTACATCTATTGTTTTCTGTATTCTAGATACTGTCGCTCCATAAATACACTTGTAGTCACATTATTTGCAGCCAAACTGCCTTATCCTAGGACCTCCTACATTAAAACTTTGGGCTTCAGGAAATTTTAAAAAAATCCACAGGAAGTACAAAATATCATACTTAGGACAATGAAATAAATAAATAATAAATAAATAATAATAGATAAAATATTATAAATAATAATACAATATTTTTATAATAAAATAAAATATTATTATAAATAATAAATAAATAAACAAAATGGAATAGCTAACATTGAATGAGTTACTATATGCCAGGAATTTTAAAGCATTATGTTATTATTATTATGTCTCACAAAACCCCATGTGGTGGGTTTTAAGATTATCCCCATTAGGCAGATGGGAAACCTGTAGCTTTGGTTAGAGAGGTTGAGTCGCTTCCCTGATGTCCCACAGCTGGTTCATGCTAAGGTTAATATCTAAGTTTGACTCCCAAAATGAGCTCTTTGGAATTCAAGAGCAATGTTTTCAACAGGAATGAGCTGGATGGTATTTGAAAGGTTGTAATGATTATTTATGGGAATTTCAGCTTGTTGTTGCTGCCACCTTTTCCCCCCCCTTTCCTACTCCTCGTGCTTCTTTTTTTTTTTTTTAAAGATTTTATTTATTTATTTGACAGATCACAAGTAGGCAGAGAGGCAGGCAGAGAGAGAGAGAAAGAGAGGAGGAAGCAGGCTCCCTGCTGAGCAGAGAGCCCCACGTGGGGCTCAATCCCAGGACCCTGAGATCATGACCTGAGTCGAAGGCAGAGGCTTTAACCCACTGAACCACCCAGGCGCCCCCTCCTCGTGCTTCTTAAATGTGAAATTGTGTTCTGTGAATCCTTGAATATGGAGGGCAGGGGTCAGGGAGATAGAACAATTCTGAAAAAAGCCTTTAAGATGAAATACATAGTAAAGATGAAGAGTTGTGAAGAACAAAATTCAAGTTTGGGGACAAAATTTGAAAATGGGTGAAGGACACTACAAAGTCAGTGGAAAGAGTTAGCTGTGGGACATGGAAACCAGGCGCAAGAATATGAAACACAGGCAATGGTGTGGTGGTCGGAGGAGTCCAATGTAAGACTTGGCTTAGAACAGACAGTTTGATTTCCTGGAAAGAAGAGATGGTGAGGTAAGACAGGGTCTATCTTCTTTCCCAGGCCAGGACCCTGAGAGGGTGAGGCAGGTGGCTGCAAAGTCAGAGTGGGAGAGGGTCAGCTTCAAAGCTGGAGTCTGGTAGATCCTCAAGGGGATCTGGATCTGGGCTGGTTTGCAGCATTCCCTGGCCATGGGGGACTCAGAGTGAAGGTTTTCTGGAACGCTTCACAGAGTCCAAAGGATAGGAGAAAGGTGAGCTGTACTTGTGAGCTCTACAACAGTTTCCAGCTCTCATCTTTGAAATCAGTGTAACCTGGGAGTGGGAGGGCTCAGGCAGAAAGACAAACACCGCTTGGAGGATGCTGCTCAAAGTAGCCTCAAGATACAAGCCTTACTATAACACCCCTAGCTTGGGTGTTTTTGTAAGGAGCCAAGGTTGTGACTTTCAAATGCAAGGACGGACAGTGGAGGAGCCACGCCGCACACCATTCGTTATCTCTGCCTACACCTGGACTGATCTGAGATTTTAAGACCTATGGGACAAGGCTGTCCTTGTATGTCTGTAGGCACTGAGAGAGGGTCAGAGGAACACAGGAAGTCAGCCAACAAGATTTGAAATAGATCTCCTGTGTTTCCCCCCCAAAGGAGATCAATCAGACTTCTGTAACCAATGACTCATATACAATGGTAAGAAAAAAATGCAAAGGATATAAAATTGAGCTGGTTGAGGACTCATAAGTAAATAGGGCTTGAGCTTGACGGCGAAGTGGAGGAAATATTTGAAGGATGCGGAATGTACCTTACTCACGAACTTGAAGTTTTATAAATTGGATCTGTTGTGTGTCACAAGGTGGAAGAAGACAGGGGTTCTGTTAAAAGTCATAATGCAAAATCTGGATTCTCCATCCGACAGGGCCACATCTGCTCCAGTGAACACAGACCAATTGTCGTACCTCCCGGGACTCTTATGAAATGCTCACAATGAGTCACAAGGCTCTCAAACCCTCCTTTTTAAATAAGATTTACACTGGTGTAATAAGTGTTTTGGCTAGTAATAAGTTTTCCCTGCATCACTGCCTAGTAGAGTGTATTTAAAAGGTACAAAAAATTTCTTAAAATACGTGATTTTGGAAAAAGCTTTTAAATCATACTTGTGTTTTTTTCTGGTGAACACTGGGTGGAGCTCCTATCTAAATTAAGTAAAAGCATTTCTAAGTGCAAGAGAATGAAGCTACTTTTCTTTCTTTCTTTTCTTTTCTCTCTCTTTTTTTTTTTTTACGAGTTCAGGATTTTTAGTTACTTAGTCTCTGTGTGGTGCAAAAGACTTCCAACTTTTCACTAAAAACAAGTAAATAGAGGGGCACCTGGCTGGCTCATTTGGTAGAGCATGGGACTTGATTTCAGGGTCATGAGTTCAAGCCTCACGTTAGGTAAAATACTTAATCAGAAAAAAATTGAAAATGGATCTTCCTTAAAAAAAAAGATAAGTTTTTGAAAAAGAAAAGAGAAAGAAGAAGAATTACAGGAACCATACATCAGTAAGAAAGATGTGAGAACAATGGTAAAGAGAGAGGATTTGTGAATGGAAACTTTCTTGGTAATGAACTCAGCTGACCATTTAGCCATAGCTAGGCTCTAAAGATTTCTTCATATTCTAAAAACTTTGTTCCCAAGCCAGATACATTTCTCCTTGATCCTCTGGCGATTCCAGCTGGCCAAATCAACTAGGAAATTAGGAAGAGTCATTGCCCCAGGTCACTGGGTCTGTCTGCCCAGCGGTGCTTCCCACCGCTCCCCTCCCCCCCTAGGCCCCCCCCAACCCCCCCGCCCCCCCCCCCCCCACCAAGCCCTGCACCTTCCCTGCCCTGCCTGATTCTGCCACGAGGGCAGGGCAGACCCTGTGGCTAGGAAGGACTACCGCACTCAGTTGCTCTGCCCGTGCCTGGTGGTTGTTCCGATTTGAAGAGAAGTTCGGAGCCCCACTTGACCCTAGATTCAAACCCTGTTTTCCAACCAAACTTCATCATTATTAAAATATTGTTTTTGGATATCTAGAATAAATAAGTCAATGAGGATATGTAAGTTGATAAATTTTAAATCAGAAGAGAAATTTATTTGAAAATTATGGGATTAATTCAGAACCCTCGGGAGTGTGGCCCAGGCATTAGCATTTTTGAAAGCTCTGTGGGTGATTCTGGAATACAGCCAGACATGAGCAGCTGTGATCTGTGCTCTGCTGGATGTAAGGGATACCAGCCCTCTCTAGCCCGGGGCTTCTCAAGTTGACATACAAAAGCATCATCTAGGGATCTTGTTAAAATGCAGATTCTGATTCAGCATGCCCTGGTTGAGGTCTGAGATTCTAAATTCTTAGCAAGCTCCCAGAGCATCCCTGTGCAGCTTGCTGGTTTACAGACCACATTTTGGGAGGACAGGCTTCCGCCCAGTGTTTCCTGTAAGGGCCTATTTAGCCAGAGGGATTCCAGCTTGGGTTAACAGTGATTTTGTTGTTTAGCAGTAAAACTTAAACTGACCCTGCCCCTTCCCCTCAGGGACTTACTTAAAAGCAAGTCCGGGAAACCAGTCCCAGGTAACAAAGCCCAAATACAAGGGTGGGTCAGGCCAGGTGGAGACATCCAATCAGTGGGGGCGCATACTGTCCCCCTAGCTACCAAGGAGTGTGGGTCCCGCCTTTTGGGCACCAATTCTGACCAAGGTGATAGGCTGGTTCAAATATCTACTAGGGTAAATTGTAATTCAGTTGGCCACCTGTGTGTGATCTAGCATGGCTGTGCAGCTTTCTCTGTGTGTTACAATCTCATTGGCCACCTGTGCGTGGCCAGGCCCGACCGCATGGCCTTTGCCCTTAAAAGCTAGTCTGTAAGGCAGAGGGTTGTCGCCTCTTTGTAAGAGATGGCCCCAGCCGGTCGGTTTGATTCTTGATGCTTGGCACGAAATAAAGAGTTGCTTGACCTTTGCTTTGTATTAGTCTCGGTCCTTTAATCGCGGACCCATTATTGGAGGACCTTTCATTTCCCAAATGTTCAGTGTCTTAATCCTCGTCAGGGGAGCTTGCTAACTGGTATGGATGCACGGGGAACTCCTTGGAGATTTCTGATTCGCCAGGTCTGGCATCTGTGTGTTGAAAGTGCCCAGGTGATTCTCATGGGCCGTGTGTGCTACAGAAAGACTAACCTCACTTAATTTGGGTAGTTGATTGTGTTCCAGGCCCTTGTCATTCTCACTAAAGTTTCAAAGCCTTGACTCTCTCTCTTAATAATTCTGAATATCAGTTCATAAGCATCACAGTATTTTCAAATATTCATTACAGTTTTTCTTTTTTCTTTTTTAAAGATTTTGTTTATTTATTTGAGAGAAAGAGCATGAGCAGGGTGATCTGGGAGCCTGATGCGGGACTCGATCCCAGGGCTCCAGGATCATGACCTGAGCCGAAGACAGATGCTTAACAGACTGAGCCACCCAGCACCCCCCAAATTTTCTTTTTTCTTTCAGCATTTTTTTAAAGTAATCTCTACACCCAATGGGCTCAAACTCACATCTTTATGATCAAGAGTCCCATGGTCTTCCAATGGAGTCAGCTAGGAGCTCCCCCCCCAATTTTCCTGATGAACTGGTAGGTAGTGCTCTCTAGTGTAATGGTCAGAAAATCAAAAGTGGTATGAAACAGCAATTAGATTTCACTTTCCTAATTATCTTGGCATTGTTCTTGCTGACTTCCATGTTTCCAGATTTATCTGCTTTTAAGAATTAGCTAAAAAGTCATTACCATTTATTTAAAAAAACTTTAAAGATTTTAAAAACTTATAATAATAATAATAATAATAATAATAAATAATAATATAAAATAATTTAAGCAGACTCCACACCAGTGTGAAGCCCAACGCAGGGCTTGAACTCACAACCCTGAGATGAAGACCTGAGCCACGCAGGCATCCCATTAAAAAAAACACATAGAAACTCTCTTTTATTTTTTTTAATTAAATTAAATTGTTTTAAATGAAAGAAAACTTTTATTGGGTAAGTCACCAAACTTTAACATTATTTGTTAGCCCTCCCTCCCATACATTAATTTTATTTCATTTTTTAAAAAGATTTATTTATTTTAGAGAGAGAAAGAGAGAGAGAGAGTATGTGCAGGTGGGAGGGACAGAGGGAGAGCAAGAGAGACAATCTTATGCAAATGCCACACGGCTCACAGATCCTGACACTGGCTCGATCTCATGACCCTGGGATCACAACCTGAGCCGAAACCAAGAGTTGGTCACTTAACTGCCTGCATCACTCAGCCACTCATTTTAAAGTGGGGTGCCCAAGGCTTCACCGACACACACGTTCTGAGGATCCTATCCCAATTTATGACTCTCAGTACCATCGGCCCTCGGATGACTTGCAAATATTGATCTCCAGCCCGTGCCTCTCTCCTGAACTCCAGGCTGGTTGCCTGGTTAACCACTAACTAGTGGTCCAGTTAACAACCCTACCTGGATGTTCCTAGACATCTCAAATGCCTCTTGTCCAAAATGGGACCCCACATGTTCTCTCCCTGCAGTTCTCCCTGCTTGGGTGGAAGATAGCTCATCTTTCTAGGGGCGCAGACCAGCCCCCTCCGTCACACCCGCGTTGAATGAATAGGAGTTTTTGTGTCCACCATGTTTTCAAAACGTGACCACTTCCCACCCCTGCAAATGCCACCTGCCTTAAGCCAGTGACCACTTTTTTCTGAAGGCTGCAGCAGCTCACTAGCTAGCTGGTCTCTGTTTCCTTCTTCACCTCTTCCTCTTTTTATTTTAGTTTCTTTAAACAACATTAGCAGTTAGTAGTAACAGGAACAACCGTATCACAAAATATTCTATACTCCAATTTTGGTTTTAGAGGAAAAAATAGCTTTTTAAAGCAAGCGGGAAGTGTTTCTTGGCAAAGTTCCTATGAGGTGATGGGTGTGTGTGTTGGACTAGCTGCAGCCTCTCGGAGGAGAGGGGGTCACACTGCTTGTGGAGAAAGTAGCATTCGTATTGGTGCCAACGCTTCTCCTTTATTGGTTTTGCTTTTGTGCATTTCAAATGGCTTTGCTTGCACCGTGTTCTCTCTCGACCCTTTTTAACAAGTTCTTTTCTGTTTTGCATCTCAGGTTCTAGATGCCGGATGGGGGGCTTCTGACATCATTCCAGTCTCAGCCAAGGTCTCATCAATAATGCCACCTCCTAGGGCACCTGGTCGCTCAGTCGGCTGAATGTCTGACTCTCAATTTTGGCTCAGGTCATGATCTCAGGGTCATGGGATTGAGCCCCTTGTCAGGCTCTGTGCTCTGTGGGGAGTCTGCTTCTTTCCTTCTCTCTCCCCCTTTGTTCCCCCCACAACCCTGCGGCCCCCAGCATCTCTCTCTCAAGTAAATAAATAAGTCTTAAAACAAACAAACAAACAAACAAACATGAATGCCACCTCCCTCCCAGCTCTGGCCTTAACCATCTGACTAGCTTCTTTCTCACTTCTCCCCTCTGGGTCTCTAGCGCTTCAGCCAACCTGAATCTCTCGTTGTCCCCTCGTAACTGCCGTGTTTTCCTCCCTCTGGGCCAAGATCAGTCCGGCATTTTCACTTCCTTTCTACCTGTTTCTTCCAAGTCCACAGAACCTGATAATAATCATCACCGTAGACACTCGGTGAGCACTCACTACGTGCCAGGCGCTGCTGAGCATGCACAAGCATCATATCATCTGACTCTCACACTGTGTACAGGACACACTTTTATTATGCCCATCTCCCTGCGGAGTGCGCCCTGCCGCCATCCCCTCAGATCTTTTCCAGCTCTGCGTGCTTGCCCTCCCATCCGCGTCTGAAGACTTGGCTGCTACAGCTCAGGCTGCAACGATCTGAAGGTTGCCTCTTGTCAGGTGACCGGTGAAGGGAGGTGAAGGTGAAGGGAGTCCGAAGGGGTCTGGGAGCTTCGTGTTCTCCTTCACCCAGTGACCAGTGACAGAAAGGACTGGTGTGGAAATTCCAGCCTCCTTGCCCGCCTCTGCCTACCCCATCCTTTGCCTCCAGGCAAGAGACACTAGACAGGGTGATCCAGGTTCCAGGCTTCTCCTCAGAATCAGGCTGAGCTGGCTTCCTGCCTTTGCCTATCTTGCTTCCCTACTCGCTCACCTTTCCTCCTAGAAGCACTTCTCTGATAAATCACCTCTTCCTGAATCTTGAGTTCGTGATCTGGGTCTGGAGGAACTTGACCTAAGACCAGCCTTACACAAGACCAGTTGCCATTCAAACCGAAACAGTCAGATCTAACTCCAGGCAGATTTGAGACTTCTAATCCCTCCATTGTGCTGCCTGTCCTGTGGGTGTGATGATTCTGTTTCACGGTCCTGTTCCTAGCATTCCGCTGAGAAGTTACCAGAAGATGTTGGAGCGGTATCTTTTTTTTTTTAAAGTTTTATTTAATTGAGGGGTGGGGAGGGAGCACAAGCAGAGGGAGGGGCAGAAGCAGAGGGAAAAGCAGACTTCCTACTGAGCAGGGAGCCTAACTCCAGGCTCGATCCCAGGACCCCAAGGTCATGACCTGAGCCAAAGGCAGATGTCCAACTGACTGAGCTCCCCAGGTGCCCCCAGCCAGTATCTCTGACACATGACATATGTTCATAATTCTTACTGTGGTAACAGGAATGTTCAAAGTCCTTGTAGGGATGGGTGAAGTCACTGTGGGAGCATCTCAGAACACGCTGACATGCATCTCCGGCTTCTTCCTCAGCGCCCCTACAGACCTTTCAGCAAACTATGCACAGGCATAATTACTTTGAAAATTCTGTTGGAAGTTCTTCTTTCCCTCTAGACTGTTCTACTCATTCTTGTTTCCCAGTACAGAGCAGAGTGTTTAAAATGGAGGTGCTGAACCTTTTGGGATGTAATTCTGTAGTACAAAAAAACTAGATTTAAAGCCCTGGTTCTCAAATGCCATTTGTATAAGAAGCAGATGAGGGCGAGGTCTAGGAATCAGCATTTTAACAATTGTCCAAAGTGATTCTGAAGCAGGTGATTCTTGATCCATTATTGATAGTTTGAAAAACACTAGTTTATAAGGTCCAAATACCCCAGAATAACCAAGGAGCACTTGTGTTATAAATGCTTGTTATATAGTATCTACTTTGTGTCTGGCACCGTTGTAAGAAAATTAAAAATTTAAAACTAAAAACTCATGTAATCTACATCACAATCTTATGAGATGAAGACTGTTATTACCCCAGTCTTTACAAGTTAGAAAACCAAGGTAAAACAAGAGTGCTAAGGAACTTGCCCCATCTCCTATAGCTAGTAAGGATTTGGATCAGGACTTTGGGCTCCAGAGGCTGTGCTCTCAACTGCTACCCCACACCACCCTTTCCACTGATATGTTAAGAAAATCCACATTATTCCCAGCTTGCTTGCTTTCTGCTGAGCCCTTCCAAGGAGGCTGAAAGGAAAAGGAGACCACATGACTGCATGAAACACACAGGAAATATTTTATTAGTTTCCAGATGGAGAATAGGGTAGAGTATAAATACTTCAATAGTAATCCACGGCTCTCCTCAATGAGCCCACTCGGGCACTCGGGGCCCCCCAGTCGTGGTAGCGCCTGTAGTCCCCCGGTCTCAGCAGGTACTGCCGTCCCCGGTAGTTGGGCAGCTCGTAGAGGACCCAGCAGCCCTCCAGCACGTGGAAGGAGTGGATCTCACTGAAGTGAAAGCGGTCATGAAGCGAGGAGCAGTCCTCCGTGATCTCTACCATCTGGCCCCTGTAGTCCTCTCGTTCGTAGATCCTGATCCTGTGGGAGCTGGTCTGTGGGTTTGGTAATCAGCAGATGAAGAGAAGTCAGAAAACCTAGCCCTTTGCAACCAGTCACACACCCCACAGGGGGAATGGGCATCTCTTTATCTTTTCTATATCAAAGGTGGCCAAATAAAAGAAGGAGACTACCAATAACAGGGCTGCTGTGTACAGTTGGATAGGTTGAATACTGCAAAACTTAAAAAAAAAACAAACAAAAAACCAAAAAACAAAAAACCCTACCATTCACATAGACCATGATAGGGATGCATATGTGAATGGTGCTCCCTAGGGTTTTTTGGGGGGAGCACAACCTTTATGAAGCATACATACTGGATCCATTACTACCATTTTTAAGTAACAATTTGTATATAATTGTTTTGCTCTATCCTTCATAGACTTTTGGTGGTCCGGGGTTCTCCTTGGATAATATAAAAATAATTAGATATTAAAATAAAAAGACAAACATATCCCTAGCAAAAGGCATTGCTTTGAATCTTGATAGCATTAGAAGAGGCAAGGGAGAAAGAAAATCAAATTGCTTTCCCCAAAGCAAGGCACAGATGGTCTGTGGCATTTCAGCCCAGACAGCTCCTTAGTCCCTTCCATCTACTTTAAGCCCTGCTACTCTAAGATCCTGAAAGGCAAGAGCCATCACAAAGATGAGATTTATTTCTCAGTTCTAATACATGCTTCTGCAAGTCTGCTTTATGTAATGAACAAACACGAAGCCAAAAATCATGAAGGAGATGTGCCCAGGACCAAGGGAGCATAAAACCTTTAGAAAAAAATGGAAAGTTAGACTTTTTTGTCTGGAGCAAATCCTGCCTGTCTTTCCTTGAGCACTTGCTCTTCTTTTACGTCCCTTCCCAGAAGGCGCCAATCTCAGTGTCTTCCTTCTCCCACTACTGAACACTCTTTAGGAGAAGTTCTCACAAGCGATCGCCCGCAGGATGAAAGACGGCTAATAAGGAATCTCCCGCAGTTGGGAAAGGGCCCACACGTACATCAGTTAATTTGGTCTTCACGGCAGCCTGGCGCATGTGGCGCAACCATTCTAGTCTTTTCTTCTTTTATGAGAAGCTAATGACTGGGGTGTTCAGTCTGTAATTAGAAAAGCCCAGACCGGAAAGGAGAAACCCGGACTTTCAGGTTCTTCCTGGTCCTCTGGGTCCATCAAGGCATGGGTTTGAGTCGGTTTGAGTGGGTTTCACATTTTGCAAAAGCGGCACATTTCCACAGGACTGTGTCACAGATTAGAGAATCCCCAACTGTGGGATTTCAGGCCACAGGGGCTTGATTTGGGGAACAGCGGGTTTTGCAGGAGCTGCCGGAATCAGCTCGCTCGTTATTTGTTTTGCCTGAACGAAAAGCGGGACTTGATGCTCATAATAATAATAGTTAATATCTAGGGGAAGTGGCTTGCCATGTGCTAGGTACTCTGCTTTCAGCCTTATTCCAACCCTGTGATTTAGCTACTTTTATTGGCCCCATTTTACAGATGAAGAGAGAGAAGGAGCCCGAGGAACTAGCCCCAGGACACCTGATGAACCGGTTTCAACATGTTGCTTTATTCGTCACCTGAGCCATGGACACCGTGAATTTTCCCAGTAGAGGTGAGTTTAATTTTAGCAAAGCAAAATAAACCTTTAAATTAAAAGCACTGCGCCACATTTTCAGTGGAAGGAAACCTTAGAGATATTCAGAAAGGAAAGGAGGACATAGAGCAGCAACAGAAGGCTGCCGCCCCGTAGTCTGAAAGCCCTGTCTGCAGCGCTCATGTGGCGGGAGGGCAGAGCAGGGCCTGGGGAGCTGGACTCACGTGCGGGATGAGGCGGCAGGAGCGGACCGAGTCGCTGAGGCCCATCCACTGCTGGTAGTCGGGGTAGTCCCCGCGCCGCAGGAAGTACTGGCAGCCTGTGTAGTTGGGCTGCTCATAGAGCATCCAGCAGCCGCTGTGCACGCGCACCGAGTTGCAGCGGCTGAAGTAGGGCTGCAGGTTCGGG
>PISX010024212.1:0-28326 GCA_004024625.1 Mellivora capensis | reverse complement strand
GCTAGGACCAAAAGACATTTAGAAAATATATTTATGGCATGCTAGGGCTAAATTATAGTACAACATTAATAAGATAAATAATAGGGAAAGGATTAAAGATGTATGAGAACATATTTAAATTGTTAAAGAGCATATAGATACTGGTAAGTTTAAGGAATCAATAGAGGAAAGTGAACTTTTAAATCAGAATAAAAAGTGTGTTGAATGATCCCAATTTCATAAAAATATTTGTCTATTTTCTATTTTCAAACACAGATATGTGGGATGATAGTTTTCATAAGGAAGACTATACCTTTTTTCTGGGTATTCTGGGTATTTTCAGGGGTGATATTTTACTTTTCCTTCATAATTTTCTCTTTTCTTCAGATTACTTATAATGTGTGTTTATCATACTTATAAAGCAAATTATCCTTAAAGAAAAAGCCTTAATGATGAATAAGTTGTGTTGTATACTGTTATTTGAAGTTCTCATTTAAGAAATTATCCTAGGATTGTGTTGACCAATATGCATTTGAGTTTCTAAAAAAAATATTAGCTGGCAGCTATTTCTAAAATTTCTTTTACTTCCACTTTCACAAAAATTTTATCATCTATTTTTCATTTTTCACTTTTCAAAGTCCAATTAATTATATTTTGAGCACTTTTTATGTCCCGTGCCCTGTGCTAGAAATTATTAGTATAAAAAGGTATGAAAAAAGTATAAAACAGGGAGTAATATCTTGGTAAGGAATTTATTTTTTGTAATTCATAGTAAGGATAGCCAACCAAGAAATTCATATTATTGACAAATGGAAGAATGGCAGAAGAAGAGGATGGGGAAGTGGTAGGGCTGGTAATTTGTCATTTATTCATTCACTTAACAGTTTATTAAGTGCCTGCTGATACAAGTATAAGTCTAGGGTCAGGGTATACAGTGCTGAACAAAACAGAGATAAGTTCCTGCCCTCATACATTTTATATGTTAGTGATAGAGATAAGATAAATTAATAAAACCATGTATTAGATAGGATTAAGTGGTCAGAAGGAAAGTTAGAGAAAGTGATTATGAAGTGATTTGTGGGTTTTTTCTGAAAATGAAGTGTGGTAAGCTTAACAGTGGTCCCTGAAAGGTTATTACATCTTAATACCCAGAAATTGAGAATGTTACTATATGGAAAAATGTACTTTGTAGATGTGATTAAGTTAGGGATCTTGAGATGGGGAGATTATCCTGAATTATCAGGGCTGGAACCTGGAAACACTCTCAGCAACTAGGGAACTTCCACAGTTCTTTGTCTTGTGGCCCCCATAGGCATTTCACATCAGGGCTATTTACTTTCTTTCAAGATAAGAGGGGTACTTCTTTCTGACTTCTAACCCTCCTCTAGTATTCTCTGATAGATTCTTATATAAGGTAATTCAGTCAAAGGATGGAATGTTCCCATGCTCAAAAAGAGGAGATTATACAAGACATGGAATCTTGGGCGCCATCTTAGATTTTGTCTATTACACTGTGTTAAAATTATTTAAGATTATATAAGATTCTGGATATGTTTTGAGGTTTGTTCTATTTTGAAGATGGAGCAGAAAGCATCTTCTAACAGATCACATATGAGAAAGAGAAAGAAGGTGGGTGTCAAGGGTGACTCCAAAGTTTTGGATCTGAACAATGGAGAATGCCATTTATTGAGATGGATAATACTTCAGGAGGAGTAGGTTGGGACAAAGCAGTGACATCAGGAGTTTGGGACATAACAAATTCAAAATGTCTATTAGACATCCAGGTGGTGATAGTGAGTAGATCGGTAAATGCATCTGGATTTCAGGGGGAGGTGCAGATTAGATGTAGGTGTTTGGGCATCATAAGCATATAGATGATATTTGAGGTGGCATTGAGTGAATCAACAGAGGGAGTGAGATAAGGAAGACCGAATTCTGAGACACCTCAACTTCATTCTGGGTTGGGGAAATGAAAAGGAACCAGCAAATGATCCTGAGAAGGAACAATCAAACTGAAATGGGAGGAAAAACCCAGAGGGTATAATATTCTCAAAGGCAAGTGAAGAAAGTACATCAAGAAGCAGGAGGGGGGTGGGACATCCGTGGCAATTGCTACTGATGGACCCATTGCACCTAGCAATGTAGAGTTCACTGGAGACTACAGTAAGTTTTGGGAAGCCTGAGGGGGGTGGGGTGAAAGCTACACATTTGAGAATGTTGACTGGCCAATATCCTCCAGGAATCTTGACCTTACTTCTTAAATCTAGATGTCCTATGCCCCACAGCTCCTAGTTCTTACCATTTTTGTTACAAAGTATATATATTAAACTGACCCCATTGAAGCTGTATACCTGTCTTTCTCCCTTGGTAGTGAGCTCCTTGAAGCTAGACCATTTCTTTTAGCTCAGCATCTTTAACTCCCTGTTAGGCTCACAGTAAACAGGAATTGAAAGAAGTAATAAGTGAATGAAAGGCCCTGATCTAATTTTTCATATTTCTTGGCAAAAAAATCTCTTTGCAATTCAAGACAATTGTATCCTTTGAAAGTGATAGGCTGATCATTCAGCACTCTGAAACAGCACTGAGAATTATAAATGAAATAGTGCCCTGCCTTAAAAAAAGTAAAAGTGGCAGATACAGCTAACTGGTGATTCTGAATGGAATTATTTTGCAAGAAACACCAGAATATATATGATCAAATAAAATAAAGTTTTAGGTTCATTTTCCAAAGTTCCTTTTCATGATAAAAATTTGAATGTGAAAACGAGAACAGGATCTTGTTTTCAGAGAAGACTACTAGGAAACATTGACTCGCAACTTTCCTAGTGTATCTGTGCTGTGTTATGATCAGTTCTTATTTTTCTTCAATATGTTAGGTTTGTTTCTGCTATTTCAGAATAAGAATATTAAAATCCTTAGACCTACAGCATAACACCAAAAATATTCATGTATAATTCAGGATTACAAAGGAGAAGAATAATAATTTTTCATAATTCCTACATAGTAGTTAACACATTATGTATCTCATTAATGCATATTTAGTCCATGGCCTTCAAGAGATTGTTTGTATGCTTGAATTACTATAATTAATAATAATAATAATCAGCCCCAGAAGTTAGCATTCACTGAACACCATCAATATGCCAGACATAACATTGCAATGATTAATCAAATTGTATAGATGAAGAAAGTTGAGTAACTCACCAAAGGTCACACAGCTCATTAGTAGTGGCTGGGATTTAAACCCAGGTTTCTCAGGCTCTAGAACAGACTGTCTCAACTTAGGCAATGTTGACATTTTAGGCCAGAAAATTCATTGTTGTGGAGCTTGTTCTGTGCATCCTAGGAGGTTGAGCAGCCTCCCTGGCCTCCATGCACTACATGCCAGTAGCCTCTCCCATTTGTGACAACTACAGATGCCTCCAAAGCTTTTCAAATGTTTCCTGGTGAGCAAAATCACCTCCAGTGGAGACCACTGCTCTAGAGTAAGTGCCCTAGCCATAGTGCTCCATGGCCTTCAGAGCAAATTCTTTAAATACAAGAGAATAGAAACAGGATCCAGATATGAACTTGAATCTTAATTCTCTTCAGTGACCCAGTCCATTTTTAACACTGTGGCTTTTAGAGGTGACCTCAGCCTTTCACTCAGTGATCTTCAAATGCCTGGCATTTATTGGCCATCTTTATTGTTCCTGGCACTGGAATAAGAGCTAAGATTCTAATTAATGTGTTGTTCCTGTAGGAAGTATAGCCCTAGCCCAATGGTGGAATGTCCTTAACAGAGTCTTACAGTTTCAGAGTGATGTGTCATTTGATCCCAAGAAGGCATTTCCTTATTTCAGTTTCCCTGGTCTGGAGTATTTGTAATGAAAGATCAAGAAAGTCCGTGGATGACAGGGCATTTAGGTGGTTGGGGGAAACAAATTCCAGTCAGGCCTATACTAGAATACATATTATTTCCCTAGTTTAAAAGTATGCAAACCTATAAATTCTTTTGTGCTGCTGGCAAGCCCAGAAGTCCAGAATTTGTGAAGGAGAGCCTGTGTTCTCTGCGCCACCCCAGTTTTTATATAGCTAGCCAAGGCAGGCGTATCTATGCCATAAAGTTTTTGGAGTTGAAGCAGGAAGATAGTAACATAATCAGTATCACAGTCAGAACTTTATTAGTAAGTAGGAATAATAACATTAATGACAGTAATAGTTGATAGTGAATGCTGACTGTGGATCACTCTGCTAAGTATTCCTTTAAACACACTCAACCATCCTATATGCTGGATATAATCACACTTTACAGACAAGGAAACTTTAAAAAGAAAAAAAAGGTAAGTCATGTCCCAATGGCATACAAGTGATAATTGGCAGAATGGAAATTTGAATGGAGGCTGTATGACTCCAGTGCCCACAACAAGGCTATACTGCTTTTAAAATATTACTTTTAATATGCTGGATGCTTTTATATACATATGGGTACATGAATAACAGACTCTATTCAGAGTGGGGGAAGGGAAGAGGGGGTTGGCATACTAAAGGATAGCCATTCTAAAAAAAAAAATCTGCAGTTCATCACATTAGATATAGCACCCCTTTAGAGCAGCAATCTCTTGTGTGTGTGGATCCAAACAAATCATACATAGCTCTGTAAGGAAACATGTGCACAGATGTACATTGCAGTGTCATTTTGGGGGTTGGGGGCTTGGAAGCCATCATAATACTTATTGCTAGAAAGATGGAGAGGTAAAATGTGGTACCTATACACCAGTAGTACTATGTAGTAATTACAAGTATTTACTAGGTGTAAATATAATACACAGATGGTTCAAAAACATAGCACTGAATAAAGGAAAAAAATGAAGTATAGTGAAATACCATGTTCATAAAATCGAAATGTACGCACACATTTTGCAAAATCATAGAAAGTATGTGTACTAAGCAGATTGGAATGGAGGCTCCTGGGTGGCTCAGTCAGTTAAGCATCTGCCTTTAGCTCAGGTCATGATCTCAGGGTCCTGGGACCTCAGGGTCCTGGGATCAAGCCTCGAATGAGGCTCTCTGCACAGTGGTGAGTCTGCTTCTCCCTCTCACTCTCCCTCTGTGCATGCTCTCTCTCTCTCATAAATAAAATGTTAAAAAAATAAACAGATTAGAATTGTTCCATATGGAGGGAAGGGATAGGAAACACAAATGCAAATAAGATGGAAAAATAAATAGAAGAGGGGCCTCGGTGTACAATATGGTACTACAAATACCTCAACTCACTACACTTAAGTCCAAAAACCAAAGCAAAACAAAAGTATTATCTAATACCCGGTTCCGAACTAATTTAATATGAAAATATGAAACTCAAAAAAAATTATTTCCACAATAAAAATATAATGGCTTATCTTTTCTTGACCATAACATCATTGAGGTATTTGTTTTACAAATGTGAGGAACTGTATCGGCCCACAGAAGAGTGATTCACTACCTGGTTAATTGTCCCTTAAGTGCTTATCATGTTCCACTCCTGGCACTCCAAATGCACATACACTTCCTATACTGCAAAGAGTTTTGGATGGGGAAGAAGCTTCCATTTGATGAATTTACCTGGGAACTCTTTTCTACTTCTCAGCTGTCCTTTTCCTGGCTCTTTGACCCAATTTAAAAAATCTTAATCATTAAATTCTCTGCTAGTCATTAATGCTGTTCAACAAATATTTCTTGCCCATTCTGGGTACACAGAACCATTTTCTGTCTTCCTTTGGGTTTTTTTTTTTTTAATTTCTTTTCAGCGTAACAGAATTCCTAGTTTTTGCACCACACCCAGTGCTCCATGCAATGCGTGCCCTCCATAATACCCACCACCTGGCTCCCCCAACCTCCCAACCCCCGCCCCTTCAAAACCCTCAGGTTGTTTTTCAGAGTCCACAGTCTCTCATGGTTCATCTCCCCTTCCAATTTCCCTCCACTCCCTTCTCCTCTCCATCTCCCCATGTCCTCCGTGTTATTTGTTATGCTCCAAAAATAAGTGAAACCATATGAAAATTGACTCTTTCTGCTTAGCTTATTTCACTCAGCATAATCTCTTCCAGTCCCGTCCATGTTGCTACAAAAGTTGGGTATTCATCCTTTCTGATGGAGGCATAATATTCCATAGTGTATATGGACCTCATCTTCCTTATCTATTTGTCCGTTGAAGGGCATCTTGGTTCTTTCCACAGTTTGGCGACCGTGGCCATTGCTGCTATAAACATTGGGGTACAGATGGCCCCTCTTTTCACCACATCTGTATCTTTGGGGTAAATACCCAGTAGTGCAATTGCAAGGTCATAGGGAAACTCTATTTTTAATTTCTTCAGGAATCTCCACACTGTTTTCCAAATTGGCTGCACCAACTTGCATTCCCACCAACGTGTAAGAGGGTTCCCCTTTCTCCACATCCTCTCCAACACATGTTGTTTCCTGTCTTGCTAATTTTGGCCATTCTAACTGGTGTGAGGTGGTATCTCAATGTGGTTTTAATTTGAATCTCCCTGATGGCTAGTGATGATGAACATTTTTTCATGTGTCTGATAGCCATTCGTATGTCTTCGTTGGAGAAGTGTCTGTTCATATCTTATGCCCATTTTTTGATATGATTATCTGTTTTGTGTGTGTTGAGTTTGAGAATTCTTTATAGATCCTGGATATCAACCTTTTGTCTGTACTGTCATTTGCAAATATCTTCTCCCATTTCGTAGGTTGCCTCTTTGTTTTGTTGACTGTTTCCTTTGCTGTGCAGAAGCTTTTGATCTTGATGAAGTCCCCAAAGTTCATTTTTGCTTTTGTTTCCTTTGCCTTTGGAGACATATCTTGAAAGAAGTTGCTGTGGCTGATATCAAAGAGGTTACTGCCTATGTTCTCCTCTAGGATTCTGATGGATTCCTGTCTCATGTTGAGGTCTTTTATCCATTTCGAGTTTATCTTTGTGTACGGTGTAAGAGAATGGTCGATTTTCATTCTTCTACATATAGCTGTCCAATTTTCCCAGCACCATTTATTGAAGAGACTGTCTTTTTTCCACTGTATATCTTTTCCTGCTTTGTTGGGTTTAATGGGACTGACTTGAACTGGTCAATGTGTCTCACGCTTTCTTGGAAGTTTAAGACTCTCCAAAGCTGCGTTTTCCATGTGACACAATAACAGCAAACTTTAAGACGAGAGATGCTCCTTTTGCCTAAATGTCTGAGCAACTAAAATGTACACAGCACCCAGCTAGTTTAAAATGGCCACATCATATGCATTTCAAATAAATATTTCTTAAGTCACTGAGGTTTTGCGAGTTTATTTTGCTGAATTATACCCTAATATATCCTAACTATAAAATTTCCAACAATTAAATCATTGGTGAAAATAATCACTATGATCCTAGGATTGTTACTACTGGGATATCAGTTGGTATGGATAATGAGTTTATATTTGCTGAAAACTGGGTATAGGCCACCCAGTTGAGTTAACATATTGATCATCTTATATGGTGTAACATAAAAATGTGAACTTGAGTCCAGATGAATATTTTATTTATTGCTTCTTACTTATTGAAGAACCTTGTTCTTGCCATATACAAAAGGAAGACAGATTGATAGAAAAAAGATAGGTTCTTCTTAAAGCATCATTAGTCATTTCTGAGATTTTTTAACAGACTATTAATTTATTTTTGGATGATTTCTTTTTAATATTTTCTCCCTTAAGAAAAAAAAAATTAAACCAACCATCCTGTCCATTTCCTCAGTAAATTTGTCAGAACGTGGCACCTGGTTCAACTAATCCACTCTCGCTTTTTTTTCACCATGACTTTTCTATGTAGAAAATTCTCACTGTCATTATGAGGTTCTTTTGTTCTCAGTTGAATGAAAAATAATTTGCAATTAATTTGACAGTTACAAATGAACATGTTCTCTTTTGTCTAAGAGGTCTACATAAACACTGTTTTGAGCAGTATCTTCAGTGAAGGAAAATGAAGCATAGCCTTTTAAATTAACGTTCCAAGAGGGATTGAAAACCTGCCATTACCTAGTTGGCATTTTGAAGATACCAGGTATACAGGTGTGCAAGATGTCTTTGTTTATTCTATAACAAGAGTCAGGCAATAGTCAGTTGGATACTTTTTAAATGTATCCTCTTATGCCGATATGTATGTATGATCCTGTGAGGGGTAGTAAGAGGGGTGTTTACTGTTAGGTTCAGAGTGCTCCAGAGTATCTTGTTACTCCATCAGAAGGCAGAGACTAGGCCCTTCTCCTTGAAACTGGGTGCGCTTTTGTGACTGCGCTATCTAATCAGGTATGGCAGAAGTGATACCATGTGACTTCTGAGACTATCCTAAAAGATGATACAACTTCCACTTGATGCTCACTCACTTCATATTCTCTCTCTCTGTCACTCTCATTCTCACCTCTCTCTCTGCTTACCTTTGGGAAACAGCTGCTAGACTGTGAGGAATTCTAGGCCACATGGAGAAACCATCTGTGGTTGGGAGAAACAGACTGCTCTGGGGCCCAGCCAACATCCTGTACTAACTGCTAGACATGTGAGTGAAGGAGCCCGCAAGGCGAATCCAATCCCACTTGTCATCTGATAGCAAGTGCATGAGAGATCACAGGTGAGAACCAGTTAGCTGAGCACACTAAATCTCCAGCATTGTGAGAAATAATAAATGATGGTTGCAGCTTTTTATACCACTGAGTTTGAAGTGGTTTGTTTTGAAGCACTAGATAGCTAGAGCAGACCATCTCATAAAGCGACTTGCTTATGGACACATGGCAGTTAGGTTGTCAACCCCCAAGGTTTGCTTGTCATCTTATAAATGTACACCTTCAAAGTTTTTGCACCTGTAAGATATTCTTTGGAGAAGAGAAACCATGTATGTATGTGGGTGGATACTCATAGGAAAATACTCACAGATCTTCATTAGCCTTATTCACTGATAATAAATACCAAGGGTTTTAGAAAAACACTCCTAAACTCTGCTGTACTCTATCCTATAGTATTTCATCCTCATTTTTTGTTGGTGATGGGTAGGAAGGAGTTGGGGATAGGGCTTGCATTTAAAGAGTACATTTTCTTTTTTGTGACAGTTCCAAAGAATCCCATAAAACAGCAAGTTTAGAGCAAAAAAGAGCCCAGATTTTATGTCAGACCTATCTATGGATCTAATACTGGCTAGCTATGTAACCTTGAACAAAGGCCAAATGAACCAATGCTTAGTTTTATAGATAAGTAATCAAAAAGCCAAAGAGGTGAACTGACTTTTCCAAGGTCATTTACTAGTTCTAAATTCAAATCAGGTGTTCTCTCAACTGTTATGCTGTCCTATTTGTATGGATTTTGTTTTCACTAAGGAGAAGAAAAGGAAATTTAAAAAGCATTTATCAATTGCTTACAATGGAGTAAACAAAAGCACCATGTACATATTATCCAATATAATCTTTACAAGGATCCTTTGGAGTTGGTGCTGGTGTTTCTAAACCACAGAACAATTGAGTTAGCCGAGGTTCCTGAAGCTCGAAGTCGTGGCTAACGTGCAACAGGCAACATTTAGATTTATACTTGAGTTTTTATGAATCTATTTACTCTGCCATCAAATCTTTGTGTCATATAATTAAGTTTAATTTCCTTAATGTTCATTTTAAAAATTGGCATCTCTTTCATTTTTTCATTATTTTTCAAAGTTTTCTCCTCCCTACAACTTAAATTAACATTGGCATTCTTTTCTTTGTATAGTTCTGTTCCTTAATTAAAAATACATTTTAGGTGTCATGTCTTTCAAAAAATCATGAAAAGTTATTTCATTTGAAGTTTCTGAAAAGACAAAATCTTAACTGAAAGATCATTTTCATCCATATTGCTGCTCTGTATTTTTACCTCCAGCCTATTTGACTTTGAAGAAAGAATCTAGCTCTGATCAATGAAATGGCGAAGTTCCCCTCTGAGGACCACTCCCCAATGCCTTCATTGCTTAGTACCCAGTGCCAGAGTCATTCTGGCAGACTTCAAACACAAATTAACCCAATACTGATTTGGGGGGCTGTGCTTTGAATTAAACCGACTCCTCCTGTAGAAGCTTGACTGTTGACTATACATCATGGACATCCAGGAATATGATTTGCTTTCCATCCATTCCCTTACTTCATGGGAGAAGATATCAAAGACCACCACAAGCGTAACTTCTGCACTTAACAAATTGTAATCATGAAAGTATTTCATGAAATTTTGTGAAAAAACACAATGAAGGAATAATGGCTTCCAACTCCATTAAGGGACTTATAGTAGCTCTTGGGTGGTTTAAGCATAAAATGAAATATAACAAGAAAAATTTCACATTGCAAGGTCAATTTATTACAAAGAACACATGTTTGAAGAATATCTGGTTTTGGTGGGCAGGATCTTTTTGAAAGTTAGCTTCCTTGGGATAATATCTATCTTATATGGATTTGATTACAATTAAGAGATAATGCTTTTAAAAGATTTAACATGAACTTATCAATGTATGATAGGCATTTAGTAATTTCTAGGAAATAATATTACAAAGATGGGTTAGATTTGAAAATTCCATGAACTGAAACGTTTTTGGTGGTGAAGTGGATGAAGTAAATCCTTGGAATGGCAGTGTGTAATACGGGAGGGTGTTGAGGGGCCTGTAGACACCTAGGAAAACATTTTCCGATTGAGGGTTTCCCAAGACATTTTTAAAAAGATTTTATTTATTTATTTGACAGAGAGAGACACAGTGAGAGAGGGAACACAAGCAAGGGGAGCAGGAGAGGGAGAAGCAGGGCTCCTGCTGAGCAGGGAGCCCAATGCAGGACTGAATCCCAGGACCCTGGGATCATGACCTGAGCCAAAAGCAGACACTTAACAACTGAGCCACCCAGGTGCCCCTTCCAATACATTTTTAAAAAGATTTTTAAAACTTATTTGACAGAGAAAGAAGGAACACAAGCAGGGGGAGTGGGAGAGGGAGAAGCAGGCTTCCCACTGAGAAGGGAGTCCGATGCGGGGCTCGATCCCAAAACTGTGGGATCATGACCTGAGCTCAAGGCAGATGCCTAAAGACTGAGCCACCCAGGCGCTCCTTCCAATACATTTTCAAAGAGAAATGCTGTATTCACTAAACAAAGCGTATGTACTTTGTTTGCATTCCACCAGTTCAATACCCAGGACATACAGAAATATTAGACAAAATTCCTACTTCTTCCTATATCTAAGTAGTCTTTTCAACGGGACATGTATTGGTTTTCTATCTAAATAAATATCAAGTAAATTAGTGTCCAGCAACATGTCAAACTCTTGTAGAAACACATAGATAATGAGATTAAATATATCAAAATGAAAATTTTATTATATAGGTATTTTTTAAAGCCTCTAGGTACTAGAAATTAAGAGAGAATTTTAAAGTTTGGCATTGAATAAGCTGATATTCCCATGTCCTATAAAGTTTTAATGTCCCATGTATGCTGTAGTAGGAAGATCAGTTTCTAACACAAATGGGTACAAGACATGTGACCCAGAATCTACAGCGAAGAGAAATTACAATTCTTTCATAAAGCAGAATTCCTTCAAGAGCTGTTTCATCTGAAAAGGGAGACTACAACACCTTTCAATAATGCCCTGAGATTATTGTGAGGAAATTTGCCATGTGAATCTGACCAAGGCCTTTGGTATGATTCAGCCACCAATCTATTTTTTTTATTGAAGTATAATTAACATATAATTTTATATTAGTTTCAGGTATGTAATATAATGATTCAGCAGTTCTGTACATTATTTAGTGCTCATCACATTAAATGTACTCTTAATTCTCTTTATTTCACCCATCCCCTTACCGAGCTCCCCTCTGATAACCACAAGTTTGCTCTCTGTATTTAAGATTCTTTTTCTTTTAAATGATTTTATTTTTGAGAGAGATCACTTGTGAGAGAGCACAAGCCAGGGGGAGGGGCAGAGGGAGAAGCAGGCTCTACACTGAGCAGGGATCCCGACGTGGGGCTCGATCTCAAGACCCTGGGATCATGACTGGAGCTGAAGCAGATGCTTAACTAACTGAACCACCCAAGTGCCCATTGAGAGTGTTTTCTGGTTTGTCTCTCTCTTTTCCTTTTTTTTTGTTCATTGTTTTGTTTCTTAAAATCCAAATATGAGTGGAATCATATGGTATTTGTCTTTCTCTGACTGATGTATTTCACTTAGCATTATTATTTTTTAATTATTTTTATTAACATATAATGTATTATTTGCCCCAGGGGTACAGGTCTGTGAATCATCAGGCTTACACATTTCACAGCACTTACCATAGCACATACCTTCCCCAGTGTCCATAACTCAACCACCCTATCCCTACCCCCTCCACCCTCCAGCAACCGTCAGTTTGTTTTGTGAGATTAAGAGTCTCCCTCCTGATCCCATCTTGTTTTATTTTTTCCTTCCCAACCCCCCACAAACCCCCCATTCTGCCTCTTGAATTCCTTATATCATGGAGATCATATGATAATTATCTTTCTCTGATTGACTTATTTCACTCAGCATAATACCCTCTAGTTGCATCCACACTGTTGCAAATGACAAGATTTCATTTCTTTTGATGGCTGCATAGTATTCCATTGTATATATAGACCACATCTTCTTTATCAATTCATCTGTTGATGGACATCTAGGTTCTTTATGTAGTTTGGCTATTGTGGACATTGCTGCTATAAACATTCAGGTGCATGTGCCCCTTTGGATCACTACATTTGAATCTTTAGGATAGATACCCAGTAGTGTGATTGCTAGGTTGTAGGGTAGCTCTATTTTCAACTTTCTGAGGAACCTCCATGCTGTTTTCCAAGGTGGCTGCACCAGCTTGCATTCCCACCAACTTCAGTTAGCATTATATCCTCTAGGCCATCCATGTTGTTGCATATAACAAGATCTCATTCCTTTTTAGCCCCAAGTAGTAATCTATTTTATATATACATATATAAAATATATGTTATATATCTATGTCTAATATACATATTATATATACATATATATATGTTATATATATCACATCTTTTTTATCCATTCATCTATGGATGGCACCTGGGTTGCTTCCATATCTTGGCTATTATAAATAATGCTGCAATAAACATAGGGGTGCATGTATTTTTTCAAATTTGTGTTTTTGTTTTTGTTGTGTAAATATCCAGTAGTGGAATTACTGGATATTATGGTATTTCTATTGTTCACTTTTTGAGGACCCTCCATACTGTTTTCTATAGTGGCTGTACCAGTTTGCATTCCCACCAACAGTGCACAAGTGTTCCTTTTTCTCCACATCCTTAGCAACACTTGTTATTTCTTATCTTCTTGATATTAGCCATTCTGACTGGTATAAAGTGACATCTCATTGTGGTTTTGATTTGTATTTCCCTGATGATGAGTGATGTTGAACACCTTGTTATGTGTCAGTTGGCCAGCTGTATGTCTTTGGAAAAATATCTTTTCAGATCCTCCTCTGCAGAATGGTTTTTTGTTTGTTTGTTTGTTTTGTTTTTTAGGAGAGAGAACGTGTGAGCTGGGGCACAAGAGCAGAGGGAGAGGGAGAGAGAGAGAACTTTAAGTAGGCTCCATGCCCAGCATGAAGCCGGTCGTGGGGTTCAGTCTCACAAGTCTGAGTTCATGACCTGAGCCAAAATCAAGAGTTGGCAGCTTAACTTACTAAACCACACAGGCACCCCAGAGTTGTATAAATTCTTTCTTTATTTTGGATATTATCTCCTTATCATATATATCTTTGCAATTATCTTCTCCCATTCAGTAAGTTGCCTTTTTGCTTTGTTGATGGTTTCCTTTGTTGTGCAGACACTTTTTATTTTGGTGTAGCCCCAATAGTTTATTTTTGCTTTGGTTTCCCTAGCCTGAAGAGACATATCTAGAAAAATGTTTCTAAGGCATATGTCAAAGGAATTACTGCCCATATTTTCTTCTAGGAGTTTAATGGTTTTCTGTCTCACATTTACGTCTTTAATCCATTTTTGAGTTTCTTTTTATGTAGGTGTAAGAAAGTGGTCCAGTTTCATTCTTGTGCATGTAGCTGTCCAGTTTTCCCAACACCTTTTGTTGTAGAGACTGTATTTTCCCTATCGTATATCCTTGCCTCCTGTGTCTTAGATTAACTGTCTATATGAAACAAAAGCTATTATTTTCATTTGCCACACTAACAAATTAAAAGACTAAGAGAAAAAAACATGTTATGAGCTCAATATATATAGAAAATATATCTGATCAAGCATAATGCCCATTCATGATTTTATTTATCTTTTTAAAAATTTTATTTTTTTTAAGATTTTATTTGACAGAGAGAGACAGGGAGAGAGGGAACAAAAGCAGAGGGAGTGGAAGAGGGAGAAGCAGGCTTCACGCTGAGCAGGGAGGCTGACATGAGGCTTGATCCCACGACCCTGGGATCATGACCTGAGCTGAAGGCAGATGCTTAATGACTGAGGCACCTAGGCACCCCTACCCATTCATGATTAAAAAAAAAAAGAACTCAGTATACCACAAATAGATTCTCTTAGCCTAATAAAAGGAATCTACTAAAAAGTCTATTCAATACTGTAATAGAAGGCTCAACCATTGCAATAAGAGAAGAAAAAGTTTTTAAGATGTAAGATGAAAGAATAAAAAGGAAGAAATAAAATTGTCTTTATTTACACATGATGTTTATCTATACAGAAATTTCAGTAACCTTTACCAACTAATAGAACTGAGAAGGTAACAATATTTTGGGGTAAACAATTGCTGTGAAGTAATTTATAACCTTTATTTATAACAAAGTAGCAATATACCACTTGAAATTATTATAATAAACAGAAGGACCTTATTGGTAATAACAAAAAACTATAAGCACCTAGTAAAAAAAATTTAACAAAGTTGTGGAATATTTTGTGGAGAAAATGCAAACATTATTGAAGGTGATTTATTAAGGTTCTCCAGAGAAATAGAAATTATGGTATACATATTAGAAAGAGATTTATTATATGCACTTAGCTCACATGATTATGGAGGCTAATTCCCACTATCTTCATTCTACAAGCTGAGGTACAGGAGAGCTGATGGTATAGTTCCAGTCCAAAGCTAAAGGCCTGGGAACCAGGGTATGCCATAGTGAAAGTCCCAGTATGGCTCCAAAAGCTTGAGAACCAGGAGAACTGATGCCTGAGGGCAGGAGAAGATGGAGGTTGCAGCTCAAGCAGAGACCAAATTTGCCTTTCCTTCATCTCAAGGTATTGGATGATGCCTGTCAACATCAGTGAGGATATTCTTGTTTACTTAGTCTACTAATTCAAATGCTAATCTTTTCCAGAAACATCTTCACAGACACAACTTAGGAGTATATTTTACCAGCTATTGAGGCATCATTTAGCCCAGTCAATTTGACAGAAAAAATTATCACAAGCCATAAGACTTTATCATATCAGGGACTGTGTTCAGGTGCTCATAACAGGAAACATCAAGAGTGGACTAATTAAAACATGTTTTACTTCTCTCATGTAAAATGAACCATGGAAGAGGTTAATTAGTGTTGGTACAGTGACTACATAATGCTCTCAAGGACCCAAGCTTTCTTGAACATTTCGCTCTACCATCCTTAGCATGTGACTTTTATCATCTTCATCATCAAAGAAGGGCTTATCAGTGTCCAGCATAGTACTAAGCATTACAAACTTGGAGAAGCAGAAGGATGAAGGGCAAGAAGAGTTGATACTGGTAAAGTCTGCCTCTGTAAAGAGCTTTCCTGGAAGTCCTGCCCAGCAAGTTGCACTTACATTTTATTGGCTAGAAATATATCACATGACCTTCCCTACCTGTAAAGTGGCTGCAAAATGTAATTTTCCTCATGACTATATTGCTACTCTGAACAAAACTGGAGTTTTGTTACTTAGGAAGAAAGTAGTTTAGATAGTGTACAGGGAGCCATCAGTCCATTGCCATACTCAGTAACTGGTAAGCTATTCCTAGTTTATACATGTGAAGACTCACTATCAAAATATTAATTCTACCCTAATTATTATATGGGTTCAATGCAATATTATTTTCATGGATATTGAAAAATTCACATCAGAAGAAACACAGCATAGTGATTAAGATTACAGACTTTGGAGCCAGACTGAGCTGTGTGACCTTGGGAAATAAATTAACCTCTCTAACTATGCTTTAGTCTCTTCATCCATAAAATGCAGGAGAAAACAGTAGTATGTCAGTGTTGTTTGTTGTAAGGAATAAATGAGTTACTGATTTTTAAAGCACATTTAATAGAACTTATCATATATTAAGTGCATTGTATTTGTTAAACATGTTAACATATGAAATAAAGAGGAACCAATAAAATCTGAGATAATTTTGAAGATGACTACGGAGTCCTACTATATACGACAGATTATTAAAAAATGGTGGTAATTGAGACCATGTATCATTGATATGGGAATAGACAGACCAGTGCAATAGAATTAACCCAACAACTGATGGAAACACACCAGGGAACTAGGCATATGGCAGAGGTGACAGTAAAACTCATAGGAGAAAGAAAAAGATTGTCAGTAAATGATGCTAGAACAAATTGGTTTCCCATATGGAAAAAAATCTTATTCCTACTTCACAGTATATTCAAAGATAAATCACAACATACTCAAGGATAAATTTCAGGTGTATTAAAGATGGAAAAAATTTTAAAAAGAAGTGAACTTTAGATTCATTACATAAAAACATAAGAGGATATCTCTGTTGCCTACAGGTATGAAAGAATTTCTTAAGCAGAATAAACAAAGACTGCCAAGGAAAAGATTGGTAGTTTAACCACATAAAATTTTGAAATCTTTAACCAATTAAATAAAACACTTAAGAAAATAAAAAGTTAAACCACAGACTTGGAAAAGAAATGTACAAAGCACAGTGCCTACAAAAATTAATAACCACAATGTATAAAGAATTCCTACAAATAAATGAGAAAAAGTCAACCCAAGATAATATGGGAGAAGAAAAGATATAACTAGGCACTAGAGAGCACCTGGGTGGCTCAGGGGTTAAGCCTCTGCCCTCAGCTCAGGTCATGATCTCAGGGTCTTGGGATCGAGCCCTGCATCGGGCCCTCAGCAGGGAGCCTGCTTCCCCCTCTCTCTCTGCCTATCTCTCTGCCTATTTGTGATCTCTCTCTCTCTGTCAAATAAATAAATATAATCTTAAAAAAAATAACTAGGCACTAGATAAAAGAACAGTGGTTGGGTCCATATTTGTCAGCATTTATGAAGAGATGCTAAGCAAATTAAATTAATGCAATATCCTTTCATATTCATTAGACTGATAAAGTGAGAAGATATGATACTTCTAATGGTTTGAGAAATTGTGGAGAAATGAACTCTCATTCACTGCTGGTAGGAAGATAAATTGCTATGTAACTACTTTGGAGGGCAACATGCCAGTTTCATGTAAAGTTGAAGATGGGCATATCATATGCCTCAGCAATTCTACTTCTAGGGATAGAGAATATCTATTATTTGTAAAAATTTATTGAGGGATGACTGTGTGCCATGTACTATTCTGAGTACTAAATGAATTGTCTCACTTAACCTTCACTACAAGCACATGGGATAGATACTGTTGTTGTTCCTATTTTATAGACAGTGAACCAAGGCAGAAAGAGATTTAATAACTTGCCTGGGTATACATAGCTAATAAGCAAAAGACTTGGGATTAAAACAGTCAGTCTGGTTCCAGAGTGTGCATTCTTAACTAGCACTATCATATCTTTCATATACAAAAGCTTGATTCAATTTGTTGGTAAAAATTAATAACTAAACAATTATTATTCATAAAATTACCTAAGAGTTCTTTAGTATAAAATGGCTGAATAAGTTGTTATTCATCATATAATAGAATCCCACATGCCAGGTAAAATAAAGGATTAAGTAGATCTACATGTATTAATACAGATCTTAGAACATAAAATTATGTGATAAAGCAAAATGCCAAAGGATTCATACATTCTTTGTATAATTTCCAAAACAAAGTACTGGTAGTTATCAACACAAACATATTTAATAAATATGAATTTGTGAACAGAAGAGGATATACTCGCTTTGAAATAGTGGTCACTTCCAGAAGAGTTTAGGGAATGAAATTATAGGATTAGGGAGGACTATAAAAGGGACTTCAACAAAATTTTTAACATTTTCTTTAAAAATTGGAGGCAAATTCTTAAAAGTCAACAACAAAAAGACTAACAACCTCATTTTGAAAAGGGACAAAGGACTTGAGTAGACATTTCTCCAGAGAAGATCTACATATGGACAACAAGCACATGAAAAGATGTTCAGCATCATGAGTAATTAGGGAAATGCAAATCAAAGCCACAATGCAAATGAAAACCTCTTTATACCAACTAGGATGACATTCTAGGATGTTGGTAAGGATGTGGGGAAATCAGAACCCTTTTCATTGCTGGTGAGAAGGTAAAATAGTGTGGCCACTCTGAAAAACCATTTTGTGGTTCCTCAGAAGCTAAACATCTATGACCCAGGATGTCCATTTCTAATGGAAAACAGGGACTCAAATACGTGTAGGACAATGAAATGAAATGTGGTATATACATACAATGGAATATTATGTCATAAAAAGGAATTAAATTCTGATGCATGCAACAACCTGGATGAACCTTGAATAGATTATGCTGTTAAAAAAGTCAGAACAAAAGATCAACTACTGTATGAGTTTCCTGACATGAGTTACCGAGAATAGGACATAAGGACAGTAAGTAGATTAGATGATACCAGAGCTTTGAGGGCAGGGGAATGGAGAGTTATTACTTAGTGGATAGACAGTTTCTGTTTGGCATAAAAATTTTTAGAAATAGAGGGTAATGATGGTTGCCCAGCATTAATTAGATTGGGAATGTAATTCATACCACTGAACTGTACACGTAAAATTGGTTAAAATGGCACATTTTATGTTATATTTTACCACATATTTAAAAATCTGAGACAAATATGGCAAATATTAACATTTTTATATTTAGTTGATAGACACATGGTTCTATATTATTTGTATTTTTTTTAATTCTTGAAATATTTCCAGGGTGGATTTATTCACAAGAGAAATATATACTCGGGTGCCTGGGTACCTCAGTCATTAAGCATCTGCCTTCAGCTCAAGTCATGATCCCAGAGTCCTGCTTTTCCCTCTCCCACTCTCCCTGCTTGTGTTGCCTATCTCACTGTGTCTCTGTCAACTAAATAAATAAAATCTTAAAAAGAGAAAAGAAAAGAAAAACATATACTATGGAGAAAGAGAAAAATAACTTGGGAAGGTTTAGGATTTCTGGATATAGGAAGTTCATTAATTTACTTGCCAATGATATCACAGTGCATTGCAATAAATATTAAAATTAATGAATTAAAGCAACCCCAATCCATTCAAATGATTTGGAAGCTAAAGTAATGCCTGCTTTTTATGTGTGCAAACGTTTTAAATTCATTTGACTGTCAAGTAAAGGGTCATACACCTTGACAATCTCAGCAGTTTGGGGAGAAAGCTGCATTTAAATTTTAAAAGGCAAGCAAAACAGATGTACTACATTTGCACTGCTCCCATTAGAATTGCAGGCAACGAATCAGCAGGAAAAGAGTGCTATCCAGGCTACTTCCAAGTCTATGTCTAATTGTGTGAAAATTTCTCCTACTTTATGTTCTATCCATATATTCTATAGTAAGGAGACCTTTTTTGACATGAATTTTGTAAGAGGAGCATAACTAGTGGTTCATTTTCAAGTGTTTGATGTTCTTAAAACAACTGAAGCTTATGTTTCTATGGTAAGAAAAGGAGGGACTTGAAAATGGGTTTTAAGTGTGCCATGTTAGTAAGAAATTCTGATCAGGTGACAGAATTAAATTCAGATTGTGTCTCTATCAGTTATTAATAGGCATTGTTGAGCTAGTTGCTCGCTCTATCCTAGGTCTCCATCTCACATGAAAAGGAATGGGTTTGCTATATAATCTCTGAGGATCAACCATTCTCTACTAACAAGGTCCTTTCTTATTTTATAAAGGAGGTAGAAATGATTCCAGAGTTTTGGCATAAAAGCCATTTTAAATCAGTATTTTTCACGGACAATGAGGTTATGCCAAATAATTATTTTCATTTCTTTTAGGTATATTTAGATAGCAGGATGAACACGATTAAGAGGAGGGTCAAATTAATAGTTCATGATGAATAAATGTTCTTTATGGTAAAAAATATCATGTGCAGGGTTTCAGTGTCCAAAACCACCAGCCTATTTTCTTGCTTGTTCCAAGCTGTTTTGGGTACACCAAGAAAGTGAGGATAAACTTCCATCTGACTTTAGGGTTTTGTTCTTATAAAGGGAAGTCTATATTTGCCCTTCAAAAGTAATAAGCAGAAGTAAGGCAAGTATGTACCCATTACTCTAGAGGAACCCTGTCCAATAAAAAGATAATGTGAACTATATATGCAATTTTAAATTTTCTAATAGTCATATTAAAATTTTAAAAATGAATGGAATTAATTTTGTTTTCTTTAACACAATATATCTAAAATATTACCATTATAACACATAATTAATTTTACAAAAAAATTAGGGAGATATTTTACTTTCTTTTTTCTTATTTGATCTTTGAAGTCTGGTGTAAATTTTACACTTAGAGCACATTTCAGTTTGGATTAGCCTCATATGGCTACCATATTGGATAGTGCAAGCTTAAAAAAAGGTAATATGGCTTTTAAAAATGATTTAGTAAAAAGCATCTCCAGCCTTGGCATGCAAACAGGTCACTAGTGGAGAAGTGCACTCATTTGCATAAGGAGCCCAGACCAACTGGTGGAGGAAGACAGTTAGTCCAGTTCCTGCTTTCCAAAATCCAAATGTTAGGGAAGATCTCTCAGGGCGGACATCAGGTGGCTAAGTTAGGCCGACTTGCAAGTAATTGCAATGTGGCATAGTTTTGCAAAACTAATTTTTATCAGAGGTGATTTTATAGCAAAATTCAAATGAACTCCCTTCCAGTTAGTTTGATTAGTTGATTATTTAAGCACAGTATCACAATATCTGGAAGAGGCTGTTGGCAGAGGATGGAGCATGATTTGTCATTTTCTTCTTATCGCTGGGGTATCTCCTAGATAAAGTGTGCATGCCTAGAATACCTATGCTGCAGGCAGGCATTGTATATTTGTGTGAGGTCTTGCAATAATCTTTGAGATGGCTTATAAAGCAGTCTAGATTAAAAAGAAAAAAGTGTCCGAGAAACGCTGACAGATGTCAGAGTCCCTTGCCTTTTATTTCGTAGTAGAAGCCTTCAGGCCATCACTCAAGAACTTTTCCTTTTTTAATTTACATACCAATATAAACATAATGAAGATGATCTTACCTTCTGCTTATATTTCTTATTTTCAAAATTCCTTTCACATGTATTATTTTCATTTCTATGGACTTTCTGCAAGCTCAAGATAGTGATGATTGTGATCCATCCCTTCTTCCTCAAGACCTTGGACCAGTACAGGCACCCGAACCCTCATCTTGTAATGTGAATGCTACCAATTTTCTCATAGAGTTTTGGGTTCAAATAAGATAACATAGTTAGAATATATTGCATACTGTGTATGATCATTAGATGTTAGTTACCCTCATTAACAGATATTTAAATGAAGAATTTGGCAAACTGTGTGGTCATTTTAGACAGCTGAAATAAACATTTTGCCATATAAAAGCATTGACTCATACAAATAGAAGGATATGAGATTCAATTTAATAACATGCTCGAGGAGCTATAACATGTCAGGCATCTACAAGAGACAGAAAGCAAAGAGGGGAAGTGGTTTGCTTATGGTCACATGGTTAATATGTAATGACAGTGGCACAAAGATACAGGTTTTCTAATAAGTTCAAGCACTTTTGATGACACTACATCCATCTTTTCTTCCTCTAAACTCTTAACAATTTGCTGCTTAGCTAGTGAGTCCGCAGAAACAGCATATTGGTGGCAGGCTGGTCAGTATATGAGTCAGGCATACTGACACCAAAAGTGACAGTTGACATTCTGGGCTTAAGGGAGGAAGAAAAACACTACATTCTTATAGTCCATGACAGCATCTCATGTTCACAATGATGACCTTCTAAAAATAGAGTAGAACATATTAAAAAAAAACCCTCTAAGTCAGAAAGATTCCATTAAAATGGTTAAAGAAACATGACAGTGGAAAAGAATATTAGAAGATATGTAGCCAACTTGTTTTCTTTAAAAATTTTTTTAAAGATTTCTTTTATTTATTTGTTTGACAGAAAGAGAGATCACAAGTAGGCAGAGTGGCAGGCAGAGAGAGAAGGAGAAGCAGGCTCCCTGCTGAGCAGAGAGCCTGATGCAGGGCTCTATCCCAGGACCCTGAGATCATGACCTAAGCCGAAGGCAGAGGTTTTAAACCACTGAGCCATGCAGGCGTTCCCCCCAACTTGTTTTCAACAGCTCATTTTTACAGAGGTGCCTGGGAGGCCACTGACTATAGCTTCCGCTTCCACATAAAGTTTCCTTTGACAAAAGAGTTTCCATATATGTGTATATACGTACAATGTATGTATGCCTATATGTCATATATATTATGTATGGTATATATGCCACATATCTACCTACCTGTTTATTTACCTATCCATCCATTCCATCCATCCATCCATCCATCTCAACAGAGATGTGGTTCAGTCACTTTCTGTTGCCCCAAGCCTTCCTCCCTACTCCCCTTTTCCCTAGGACAACTAGATAGGACCATTAGACTCATTCTTGGGATCTCTAGGCTGGGTGCCTTACTCGAGATGGACCAAGGAGATCCCTTATCCCAGGAATTTAAATTCTGCACAGAGATAAACAGAGACTGAGAGTGGTTGGAAGCAGTACCCTGGAGAGGGTGTTCCTGAGTTCCTTTTGCACTAATCTCCAGGACTACTCTGATTCTCAGCCTTCCCAGGTTTGACCATCTAGCTCTTCCTTTAATTTGGTGAATTATCTCAGTATCTTTTCAATAAATCACCACTGCTTAAGTTAGATTTGGTTTCTTTTGTTTGCAGCAAAGCTGCTTACATGATAGCCTTAGGGGGTAAAAGTGGTTTGCTCAAAGTCACACAATGAATGATAAAAACTTGACAAGGTGAGTCTCCTGATCACTAGTCTGGTCTCTAGCTAGATGTATACCACTTCCTCACCTTGACCAAGGTGGAACTCCCCATTCCATATTGATTCTGAATGAATGAGGCATCACTGTATCAGGCCAACACAAAACTCAAGAGTTTAAATGAATCAAGGACTTTTCAGTCTCTGAGCATAAAACATACCAATGTAATGTATGTTCTTTGCATAGTACTTTCTCCCCCAAACTTGCTTGAAGACCAAAATGTCCAAAAAAAGAAAAGATTGCTCTTCTTTTGGCACAATAAACCTGACAGTATCTTCCTACACAAGGACATGATTAACTGTGCTTCAGCTCTGTAGCTATCAGGATTGTGTAGGCTTTGCTGTGATGACAAACAAATCTTGAAATCTCAATGGTTTAATACATAGAGGTATTCTCATTTGCACACAAAGAAGACCACCACTGCTTTGCTTACTCTGCAGATTGGTTCCCTTTCAAAGGTGCCTCTGAGAGCCCCCCTCTTTTTCAGATTTATTTGTTTGAGAAAGAATGAGAGCATGCGCTGGAGGGATCGGGGGGAGGGAGACAATCTTTTTTTTTTAATGTTCAGTTAGGCAGCATATAGTACATCATTAGTTTTTGATGTAGTGTTCAGTGATTCATTAGTTGTGTATAACACCCAGGGGACATCACAACATGTGCCCTCCTTAATACTCATCACCTGGTTACCCCCTCCCCATGCCCGATTCCCTTCTGAGACCCTCAATTTGTTTCCCAGGGTCCATAAAGGAGACAGAATCTTTTTTTTTTTTAAAGATTTCACCCATTTACTTGACAGACAGAGATCACAAATAGGCAGAGAGGCAGGCAGAGAGAGAGAGAGGTGGAAGCAGGCTCCCTGCCGAGCAGAGAGCCCGATGCGGGGCTCGATCCCAGGACACTGGGACCATGACCCGAGCCGAAGGCAGAGGCCTTAACCCACTGAGCCACCCAGGCGCCCCAGAATCTTTTTTTATTATTCTGTTATGTTAGTCACCATTCAGTACATCATTAGTTTTTGTTTTGTTTTGTTTTTTAAAGATTTCATTTATTTATTTGACAGAGAGAGAGAAAGACCACAAGTAGGCAAAGAGACAGGCAGAGAGAGAGTGGGGGAAGCAGGCTCCCTGCTGCGCAGAGAGCCCGATGCGGGGCTTGATCCCAGGACCCTGGGATCAGGACCTGAGCCGAAGGCAGAGGCTTTAACCCACTGAGCCACCCAGGCGCCCCTCAGTACATCATTAGTTTTTGATGTAGTGTTCCAAGATTCATTGTTTGTCTATAACACCTAGTGCTCCATGCAATATGTGCCTTCATTAAAACTCATCACTGGCTGACCCATTCCCCCACCCCCCTCCCTTCTAAAACCCTCAGTTTGTTTCCACAGAGTCCATAGTCTCTCATGGTTCGTCTCCCCCTCTAATTTCCCCCAGGGAGACAGAATCTTAAGCAGACTCCACCCTGAGCACAGAGCCTGTTGTAGGGCTCAATATCATGACTCTGAGATCATGACCTGAGCTAAAACTCAATTCAGACGCTTAACATAGTACACCACCCAGGGGCCCCAAGCCAGGTTGTTTCCATCTTGTGGCTCTTCCACTCAACAGGAAGCTTCTGTGATCACAATGAAAGTTAAAATTCAGTAAGGGCTTTTCACTTCCGTAACTCAAAGGAGACAGTGTGCTTTACTTGTGCAGAAAGTGGTTTACCTAGTGTATTTGATGCCTGCCTTGGATAATTTTGTTATGTATTCCTTCTCTAACAAAATCGTTTCAGTAATGGTCATGGCATAAAGTGAATAATAAAAATGGCCAAGAAGTCAAAGTCAGTGAAAATTTTCTTTGTGGTTTTTCCATATCAAGTCAATAAAAATAAAAAGTAAGATATATTAGTGCAAAAAAGAAAGTAATGGATTAATACTTCATATTTATATAAAGGTGGTTTTTGAAAAGAGGGAGAAATCGCAACCACATATTGGCATGACCCACTAATAAATAATAACTAAAAAATAAGATTACAGTTTCTGACTTTAAGAGTTCTACACATTTGTGGATGAATCATCAAATCAATCTCATATTCATGTTCACTCATAGTTGATTGAAAAATACATTTATTAGGTTCAGTTTTAACTTTTTTCAATATGCAATGACATATTCACACATAATTAGAAAACACCTTAAATATAAAGATAAATTTGGTAGAGACTTAATCCAGTTTCACAATAAATTCCAGAAATTTTGATACTACCCATGTATTTGTTTCTTTGGGATTGATTCCAGTGGCCTTTATGTATTTCTGTAGTCAAAAAAAATTTTCAATCACAAATCAAAATGTTAAGTATTGACATAAAATGAGATTGGTGGTAACTTAAATTCTAGGTCTTTGTTCACAGTCACTGTGCTGTCATGGTTTATTTTGTATTCACTGCTTAAACACAAGACTATGTAGTGCCATAGGGGTTGGAGACAGAAAGTGTGCTCTAAGGATCTCAAAAGATTTCAAACTCTGACAGCCTCTTAAAAGGAACTTAGATAGCTGAATCCTTGTGTCAGGGCTGACTGTATACACAGCAATTCTCCAAATTAACTTCTATGTAAAATATGTTTCTTCAAGAATAATTAACAAAGTGCTATTTTGAGACTAAGATACATACTATTAAGACACAACAGTACTCACAGTAATTATTTCCAACTGTAAGAATACCAAATGTGTTTTTTCAGGGAGGAATGATGTATTACTGACCGTGTTTAGAATTGCCAGAATGATGTGAAAATAGGCTGGTTTTAAATTTTCTATAGACCATGCATCCTTATTATATGCATCTTGGTGGACTTCTTCCATCTCCATAATCTTGATGCACCACTGGCCCATAGTCCTTTGACCAAAACAAGTTACTTGGCCCTCCTCAACTGCGAGGGGTCTGGGAAGTACCAGGGAACATACTGATTTTCAGTGCTATGCCTGGGTCAACCAGCTGTGTGATGCAGATGTGGCAGGACATTTCCAGTCAAGGGGTATGTGTGTTTACTCAGAAACAGCTCACACATCCATAGTTTAGACTCTCTTGGGTTTGGAAGATCATGAAGATAGATATATGTACTTTAATGAACATGTTTTTCAAATAAGGCTATAGGATTTTTTTTTTCAGAGAAGATTCAGGAAGGACATTACAAAATCAGAGCTTTGAATCCAAGGGATTAATTTTCTGATTAATTTCAGGGCCTCTTTCTATTCTCAGAATTCAGTGTTACCTTTTGGGGATTGATCATACTCCAGATAAGCTGCATTCTGTCATCTGGAACAGATAAAATTGGGAAAATATGTAGTAATGCAGTGTTTGCAAAATGTGCTTGCTAAGAATCACTTAGGACAACTTGTTAACTACATAAATTATCAGACCTTCCCCCTAGGAGATTCTACTTCAGTAGTTCTGGGTTGGGGCTCAGAACTATGAATAAGTACATCAGGTGATTCTTATTTTCAGGCAATTTTGGATAAGGGTTTTAAGAGTAGTTATAAGAGTACACTCTATATATTGGGGCGCCTGGGTGGCTCAGTGGGTTAAAGCCTATGCTTTTGGCTCAGGTCATGATCCCAGGGTCCTGGGATAGAGCCCCACATCGGGCTCTCTGCTCCACAGAGAGCCCGCTTCCTTCTCTCTCTCCCTGCCTGCTTCTCTTGCCTACTTGTGGTCTCTGTCTGTCAAATAAATAAATAAAATCTTTAGGGAAAAAAAAGAGTGCACTCTATATAGTCAAGCAAACCTGGGTTTGGCTCTCTGTTTAATGTTTGAGTTTCTCTGAGTTTGAAAAGAGAACAATTTTCAGCTGTCTAGTCCCAACAAGGCAGGCCCCAAACTTTCCATTCAGAATTGGACATGGTAGGCAAAGTGTACTAAGTAACAAAACAAAATTTTTCAAGTGTTTGTGGGGCTAGGAGGATAGAGACCTATAAGGCAGTGGTTTTCCACATGACTGAGGACCAGATGTATTATAGTTGAAAGGAATTTTCGAAGTGCTTTTATTTATTTATTTTAAATTTTTATTTATTTATTTGACAGAGATCACAAGTAGGCAGAGAAGCAGGCAGAGAGAGAGGAGGAAACAGGCTTCCTGCTGAGCAGAGAGCCCGATGTTGGGCTTGATCCCAGGACTCTGGGATCATGACCTGAGCTGAAGGCAGAGGCTTTAACCCACTGAGCCACCCAGGTGCCCCTCCCAGGTATCTTTTTTTTAATTTTAGAAATTATTATTTTAGGAATGCTAGGGAAAATATATTGGCATGGTACAAGTCATCTGAAATGAAATTATTTTTAAGAAATCGAGCATGTCCAATATAAGATGCAGAAATTTCCAGACTTTTGTGATCCCTGGCTTGGGTAAAATTTGGAATTCTTTGCAAAATGGAGAAAGGGGATATTGTTTCTATATGAGAAAGAACAGACCTTTAAAAAGTGAGTACTGAAATCTATGAAGACAATTGAATACAAACAAATGGAAAATCCAGGAAATAAATGAAAGGAGCTAATTCATTTCCACAGCTTTTTTTTTTTTTGATTATCTAATTTTTTATTTTCAGCGAAACAGAATTCATAGTTTTTGCACCACACCCAGTGCTCCATGCAATGCTTGCCCTCCATAATACCCACCACCTGGTTCCCTCAACCTCCCACCCCCCCTTCAAAACCCTCAGATTGTTTTTGAGAGTCCATAGTCTCTCATGGTTCATCCCCCCCTCCAATTTCCCTCAACTCCCTTCTCCTCTCCATCTCCCCATGTCCTCCGTGTTATATGTTTTGCTCCGCAAATAAGTGAAACCATATGATAATTGACTCTCTCTGCCTCACTTATTTCACTCAGCATAATCTCTTCCAGTCCCGTCCATGTTGCTACAAAAGTTGGATATTCATCCTTTCTGATGGAGGCATAATACTCCATAGTGTATATGGACCTCATCTTCCTTATCCATTCGTCCGTGGAAGGGCATCTTGGTTCTTTCCACAGTTTGGCGACCGTGGCCATTGCTGCTATAAACATTGGGGTACAGATGGCCCTTCTTTTCACTACATCTGTATCTTTGGGGTAAATACCCAGTAGTGCAATTGCAGGGTCATAGAGAAGCTCTATTTTTAACTTCTTGAGGAACCTC
>PISX010024211.1:0-28395 GCA_004024625.1 Mellivora capensis | reverse complement strand
TCCAGCCAATGTACCAAGTGGCTGCTGGAGGGCATGGTTCCAGGGACCACAAACTCACTCCTTCCTAAGAGAGCTTGTGTGTAGCTCCAACTGCTAGAAAGTTCTTATTCAATCCAATTCTGTCTTGTTGCAGCTTCTATAACTCCTGGTCCTGTGTCCACACCAGTAAACCTACCCCATTCCCATGGTGGGGGGCTCCCTCCATCACAAGCTCCCCATGGGCCATGACTCCACCCCTTCTAAATCCAGGAGCCCAGGACTCCTGCTCAACTCTGGAGTGTGTGATGTGTGTGTATGTCTACCTGACTGCTTCAGAGTCTGAAATGTTCACAATTGCAGCCTCAACATTGGTGGCCTCCCTATCAGTAGCCAGCCTCTTTCTCCCTGGCGACTGGCCCCCCCAGGCCTTGCGAGGCAGGCAGGTCCAGCCTCAACTCTTGGGTCCACTGCTTACTTGCCATGTGGCTAGAGACAAGAGGTACCTTCTGAGCCTGTTTCCCTGCCTGTGAAATGGGGATAAGACCCACTGGCAGAAAGCAAGGAGGATTGGCTAAGACCACACGCATATAGGCTTAGTACGGTGCCAGGCACAGGGCAGGCACCCAGTGGACGGAGGCTGTCCCTGTCCATGCCACATCGGCTCATTGTGACCATCACTACTCTCTGCTCTTCTCCCAAGGCCTCAGGCTCAACACAGGAGATCTCTGTGGTCCAAGGTGGGTAGCTTACTAAGGGCAGATGCGATATTTTTTATCTCCTTCCTTCCTTCCTTCTCTCTGCCACCTCTGCAGTGCTGACTAAGTAAGTATGTAAGTAAGTAGGAAAAACCCAGGATCGGAGGGCATGAATTGGACACTTGCAATTTTAAAGCAAACCGAGAGATGGCTTCGGGGGATGTGGAAGATTAAAGAAAGCCACTGTCTCTGTGACATCTGTCCCCTTCAACAGCAGGTCCGGGGGGGGCAGGCATCAGAGCACAGGGGCTGGCCGCAGGCTGACCACTCTGCCACAGACAGTAGGGCGGAATGGAAGGAGAGAAGGCGTGACCGCCCGCCTCAGCCCTCCCCAGCCCCGATCCTGGACATGACGCAGAAGATGGGCGCTGGAAGCATCTGCAAGGCCCGGCCGCCACGGTTCCAGTGAGGTCCACTGGCTGTAAACAGTGGCTCCGCAGACCACAGAGCCCACCCTCTTTGCCTCTAGCTCTCCTATGCCTTCACCTTAAAAAGGAACAGAGGGAGAGAGAGAGAGAGGAGGGAAGAAAGGAGAAAGAGAGAAAGGGAAAGAGAAGAAAGTGTTTATCTGAAAAATAAACACGAGGACTACATGACTGCTTTGAACTTAGAACCCTTGTGACATTTCCATTAACTAAAGTTCTAGAAAAAGCCACTGCCTGTTTGACTCTTAGTCTTCAAATAAACACTGGGAATGGCTTGGCAGGCTGAGCCCTCCAGCTGCCCCACCCCCAGGAGCTCGGTCTCTCAGAAGGGGCGGTTTTAATGGAGGGGCTCTCCCTGTCGCTCCCCTCACAGGAACGACAGCCCTGCGTCCCCGGAGAGTGGTTAACAGCTGCAGACCGGAGGCAGATGCGCAGAGGGAGCGCGGGGTCAGAACGAAATGTCCCAAGGAACCTGAGACGAAACAGTGTCCCCATTTTACCATGAAGCAGGCCACACGGTAAGATATTAAGCCACTTGCCTGACACCACCCGGCTAGGAAGCAAGAGCCCGCAGGCCTCGCTGTCCCGTTGCAGGAAATCTGGGCCTAGTGTTTACAAGTCATAGTTGGTTGCTTTTGTTAACTTGAGATACAATTCATGTACCATAAAACTCATCCCTTAGGGGGAACCTGGTGGCTCAGTTGGTTAACCATCTGTCTGACTGCTGATTTCAGCTCACGTCATGATCTCAGGGTTGTAAGATCGAGCCCCGTGTGAGGCTCTGTGCTGGGCAGGGAGTCGAGTCTGCTTAAGAATCTCTCTCTCCCTCTCCCTCTCCCTCCACCCTCCCCCTCTCAAAAAACCCCACAAAACTGAAAACAACTCATCCTTTAGAAAGGTACAGTTCAGTGGTTTTCAGTATAGTCGCAGTGTTGTGAACCCGTACCACTATTTAATTCCAGAACACGTTCATCATCCCAAGAGGCACCCTGTACCCCTCAGGAGCCACACCGCACTGTCCATCCCCACTGCCCCCCCCACCCCCCGCCAGCCCTGGCAACCAGGAACCCACTTCCTGTCTCGCCAAGCGCCTGTCTTGGATGGTTCGTAGAGACAGAGTAGTCCAAGAAGCAGACTTCAGTGTCTGGTTTCTCTTACGGAGTTTAATGTTTTCAAGGTCCGTGCATGCCGCAGCACGTGTCAGTCCTTCACTCCTTTTGTGCCCGACTGGTCTTGGGTTGTACGGCTAAGCCATGGGTCGTGTCCCTCTTCATTGGCTCCTAAACACTTTTTTTGTTTCCGCTGGGGGGCTACTGGGGAGAATGCAGCTGGGAACGAGCCCATGCAAGTTTCTGTGAGGACACAGGTTTTCGGTTCTCCCAAGTGTATCTCTAGGAGTGAGACGGCTGGGTCAGAGGGTGTTCCCATGTTCCACTTTTTGAGGAACGGCCGAACCGTTTTCCACAGTGATGGCATCCTTCTATGCTCCCAGCAGTGGTCTAGGAAAGTTCCCCTTTCCTTGCCTCCTCACCCGTGCTTGGGACGGTTAAAACCGTCCCAGTGGGTATGAAGCTGTATCTCGTTCTGTGACAGTTTTATAAAAATATATTTATTCTTTGGCAAGGATTCGGTGCTCGAACGGGCTTCCTTAGGAGGTGGGCCATCATCGAAGATACGGAGGAAGCACGGAGAAAAATACGGCAAGCACGTTTAATAAGAAATTTGTCCTAGGAGGTTAGGGAGATCGTAAGAATGGAGCTTCCTCGCCAGATTCATGTCAAATTACTTCTATTATAATAATAATGCACGTTTACTTCAGAAAAATATAGAAAATACAGTCCAGTGCAAGGTAAAAAAATAAAAGTCGCCCATAATGCCATGACTTTAAGAAGCATCGGTCTATTTTTTAAACATGCAGGGTTGTAGCATTTTACTTATTCCACAGCGAAGCATTTTCTCCAGGCCATTAAAGGCCTTCGAGACAAGCCTCTAAATGTCTACACGGCCCCTGCCATCCTTTGCAGGCCCCGCTAGCCTGCTTTGTTCTGGGTCTCCTGCAGGGGTTCACTTTCCTGTCTTCTGGAACTAACCATCATTTAGCTCACAGCATCAGGACCTCTGGTTGGAAAGAAATTCCTTCCAGGGTGGGGGTGGGTGTCTGTGCAGAAGCCCCTGGAGAGCCTGTAGGATGGACAGACGGGCATGTGGATGTGTGTATACACACATGCACACACACACACACACACACACACACGTGCGCACACGTGCAGTCCTTACACCTTCCTGGGATGACCATTCTGATGAGAGAAAGCAGAGAGGGTGGACCTGTGGACTTGGGGACACCACAGTCCCCAAACACTGAAGGCCAGTGAGTTCACAAAGCACACTGAGGGGCAGCAAGGTTAAGAAGGGAGAATTTGAGCAGGCCACATGGAGGTTTGAATGCCAGGTTAGTCCCTGACTCAGGGATGTTGGGCACATCTTCAGCCTGTCAGCAGTAAAATGGGGCCAACGACACCAAAAGCACCTTGCAGGGTGCTGGGAGGGTCCAGTGAGAGCCTATGGCAGTGCCTGGGACACTGAATGGGCTAGAAACAGTCCCTGGGGCCAGGCAGTGAGCAGAGAAAGTCCTAGTAAGTTAACAATGGGGAGACCTGCCCCCCGAAGGGCTCCTGAATGAGCAGCCTCTCCCTAAAGCATCTGTGACCATTTATTTGCCAGTTTCCAGCCCCACTCCCTCCACAAAGCAGAAGCCACAGGACTCTGAGTGCTGTCAACCTAAAGTCACTGATTTGGCAAGAGGCTTAGACTGCCTCTTCTAGTCCCTTCCCCCTCATTTCATCACAAAATTTTAGTACAGATGTGGTTCCTCTTTTCCCGGTTTCAGAAAAGCTTCCCCATAGCATTGTCCCAGACAGCCCAGGAGCAACGAGCACCTGCCACCCCTGACCCTGGTTCTAACGCCAGACTCCCATAAAAGGACCCAGGGTCCCACTGGAGAAATGGCAGATTCTAGGAATGGGGCAGCACAAAAGATGAGCCTGGAACATATAGCACCAGGGAGTACGAGAGAGGCCAAAAAAGAAAATGATAGGGCATGTCTAAGGACGCAGGAGCCCACTCAAAGAGTGGCCCTCGCTGGAACACTGTAAACAATAAAAAATAACATGGCATTGATAATCCAAAGTAGAAAATACATATCCATGTGTCCACATGATTAAGAATGATGGAATGAGGGATGCCTGGGTGGCTCAGTTGGTTAAGCAGCTGCCTTCAGCTCAGGTCATGATCCCAGCGTCTTGGGATCGAGTCCCACATCGGGCTCCTTGCTCCGCAGGGAGCCTGCTTCTCCCTCTGACTCTGCCTGCCACTCTATCTGCCTGTGCTCACTCTCTCTCTGACAAATAAATAAATAAAATCTAAAAAAAAAAAAAAAGGAATGATGGAATGATTGAAAGGGAAAATACGTCTTTCATATGAAATAATTCTGACTAACTTATATAAATGCATCTCCCTCCAGAAGGTGGGGCATAAATTCGTTCCCCTGAAGTGTGGGATGGGCACAGTGACAGGATACGGCATGGAAAGGGCTGGGGGAGAAAGAGTACTTTCACAGCAGAGACACCTGGAAAACAGTCTCTCAGCCAGGTGGTCGAGGTTGACGTCATCAGTGATGAGTCTCCTTGACATCACAGACCCTTGACAGGACATGATAAGCAGGATCCCTGACCTCTGTGACCTTCTGCCTCCCAAACCTGCAATTCCCGCCTAATCAGGAGAAAAACCTCAAACCCAAATTGAAGGATATTCCACAAAATACACAACCGGGGCTCCTCTAAATGTTAAGCTCACCAAGAACAAGGAGAGTCTAAGAAACTGCCAGAGCCAAGGGGACTCTCAGAAAACACGGGACTTTCAGTATAACACAGGATGCTGCGACAGAAAAGGACCATTAGGTGAAAATGAAGGAAGTCCTCCTGGAGTATGGACTTGAGCCAACAACAACGTATCAATATTCATTCATTTGTTGTGACAAATGTACGATGTGACTCTCTGAGATGATAATAGGGGAAATGAGATGCGGAGTATTTGAGAACTTGCTGTACTAGCAACTTTTCTGTAAATTTAAACTTCTAAAGTTAAAAGTTTATTAAATGTTAGTAAATAAGTAAATTCTTAAAAAAAATGTGCCAGAAACATCATGTGTATTTCCCAAATTCCTAGTAGGGTGACCTGTCCTGGAATCCCCCAAATCTGTCTAAAATCTGCAGACACTTACCTCATGCGACACTTGCAATACTTGATTGCATTGTATCTATTGATCTGTAAAGCCATCCATTCATAAACATTTTTATTCAGCCCTCACTGGGGGGCCAGGTATGGTGCTAGGCCTAGAAGACGTAGTGGTGGAGAATTTGGTGTTTTCCCCTTTTCTCTGAGCAGGAGGCTGGGACGGGAGGTGCCCTATGGGATTAATTGGCTTGGTCCTTCTGTGATGGGGAAGGCAGCTGGTGTTTAATGGGTGAATGTTCAGCTCCTCCCAGGGTCTTTGTGCACCTAGTGGTCACCTTTGGATAACTGGGCATTTAAGAGGCTGGTGTCCTTTAGGACACTTTGGATTGCTTTATTCGTTTTTTTCCCTATATATATATATTTTTTCCTGATTATAAAGGTAAATACGGTTATTCTTTAGAAATCAGAAAGACATCATAAATTTTACTTTATTTTTTAAAAAAATTTAAAAAGATTTTTATTTATTTGACAGCGAGAGAGGCAGTGAGAGAGGGAATATAAGCAGGGGGAGTGGGAGAGGGAGAAGCAGGTTCCCCGCTGACCATGGAGCCCAATGATGTGGAGCTCGAACCCTGGGATCAGGACCTGAGCTGAAGGCAGACAGTTAACAACTGAGCCACCCAGGCACCCTGACAACTTAAATTTTAAAAGAGCAAGTTTCCTATAATCTTACCATCCAGAGCTAACTTGTTAATAGAGTATAAACTTTTTCTTCAAATAGTTTTTTGTGCATATTAACACATCAGTATTTCTTCCACAGATAGGTAAAAAATAATGTCATTACGAGCCTAACACTAAACCTTATATTTTGTGGACATTGTTTCAGCCGATTAGACTTGCCAATACATATGTGTGTGTGTGTGTTTGTGTGTGTGTGTCTGTTCTTCTAAGATCTGCACAGTTTTCTGCTATATTCGCCTCCCCACATTTGGCCTGCGTCCCCAGCAGACACCCCCCTCCCCCAGGACGGGGCCTTCTACAGGCCCACAGGGACTCCCCCTCCTTTCCCCTCCGCTAGGCTCCTCCCTTCCTGGGGTGTCCCCCAACTGCCTGCAGAGCAGCTCCTGGGAGGAGGTGCCCCAGCAGGCCCTGAGTCATGCACTGGAGCTTCCGGAGTGAACCCCCAGTGCCGAGCTATCTGTGGCTGCCCTGGCGAGGCCCTGAGCACTGACTCAGTGAGCCAGGAGGGAAGGGAGGGGGCTCCCATCGCAAGTGGAACTGGTAACAGCTGATGAGAACACCCAGAGCGGAGGCTGTACCCAGAACACAAGAACCACCGTGAAGGACCCAGGACTTCCCCAGCAGGGAGATTCCTGAGTTATTCTCCCTGATAACAAGGTAGCTGCTTGCACTGGGGTCAGCCTGAGGCTGAGGCTGAGTCAGGGGGCCACCGGGGCTGCTTTGGCCTGTGGAGGAAAAGACACAAGTCCCTGTGGTCCCTCAGAGTGCCAGCACTGCAGGACTAGCCTGAGGGTCGGCTCTGGCTTGGCTTCTCGTAAAACAAGACCAAAGAAAGGGCTTTGTACATCATTGCTTCCTTGCAAACACAAGGCCACCTGGCAGTGCTGAGGATGGGGGGCGGGGGAATGCGTGACAGCCAGGGGGCTACTTCCACCCATTGAGGCACCCAGGCTCAGCCCCTGCCAGCTCTAGAGGCCTCTGGGCATCCTGGCTCAGGCAGGGAAGGGCGCCCTTGGGGCTCCCCTGAAGCACTGAGACACCAACCGCTGTGCTTATTAAGGCTATTTGCTTAAATGATCAGTGTTTGGTGCTCCCCTTCAAGGGCAAACTCCTTCTGGCAGGGTTGCCTGAAGGATGGAGGGCACGTGATAGGTGCTCAGTAAATATCTTTGGAGGGAAAAATATGGATGTCATCAACTAGTTGTTCCACTGGAGCCTGGGTAACTAGTATCTGACGGCTGCTGGACCTCAGTTTCTTCATCTGTAAAATGGATATGGTATCTTCTCTCCAGTGGGTATGGGGAGAATTAAGAGGGCAAATGCACATAAGCCCTAAACCCAATGGTTTCACCTGACACTGCAAGAGTTTAAGAAACCAAAACGTGGGCTCTTTCTGTTACGAACATCAGAGGGGAGAAAGATCCTGGACCCTGCAGTAACTGGCCATATCCCCAGTACTTAACAAATTCGCCTTTGTTCAACCAGCCCCACAGGAAGGGGCTGGCAGAGGGGAAGGCAAAAGGAGCCAGTCGGTGCCTGTGATCCTACCTTCCTAAGAGGATTTGCCTATCAGAGTCCTGGATGGGATCCTGTCTGAGTAGGGATCTTGCCATTTGGTTCATAAACCGTAAGCCACGGGTCCTAGGAAGCAGCAGCGAACAACCCATCACTGATTGCCAGTTTGCAAACCTCTTCCTGATCCAGCTGCTCAGTCCAGCTAAAGGCATGCATTAGCTGCAGGAGGTCAGCCATTAGCTAACTGAACAATCTTTGTGCCCCAGGTAACAGACAGAGCCAGGAAGCCAGAGAGGCACCTGTCCTCCCCCCACCACCCCATGTAAATGATGCAAACGTTCCAGGCAGCAAAGCCCTGAACAGAGAGCTGCATGCTCAGGGTGAGCACAGCACCTGCCCAGGGGCAGGTTGGTCTCTGGAAGGGAATGGAAGTGCTGTCAGGCAAAGCCTGCTGGGGACAGCTCTGCAATTAAGAGGAGGAAAGAGGTCCTGGTGGGAAGTCCCTGGTGATTCTTGTTCTGGGTTGTGGGAGGTGGGGAATGGGATATAGATAGAGGCTGGAGGACAAAAAGGGGTAAGAAAAAAAATAAAGAATTGAAATAGAGGGAGCTCATTCCCTGAAAGAAGAGGTCATCTGGAAACATCTCTTCACCAGAAATCTAAAAATGCGTTTTGAAATGGCTGAGAAGGTATGGAAACATTCTTCCTTTTCTCTTATGGAAGTTTAGAGAGTTCACACTTGTCTTTCACCTCTGGCCTCGCGTGAAGGGCGGAACACATAGGATACAGTTTCATGTACTTTTCAAGAAAAAAAAATGCTTCCTGATTTGGGCTGGTTCATCCGAGGGCTTTCGGAGAAGCTTATGTGCAGGGCTGGGAGAAGGACCTTGCCCCTCCAGATTTCCCAGAAGGCAGCTTCTTGCAAGGTCAGGGTGTGTGTGTTGGGAGGGGGGCAGTGTGGGGGGGTGATCCCCTCCCCCACTTCAGGATATGCAGCAGATTCTGGGTAGTTAGAAGCAGAGGGTTCCCCATTCTCTTTTGATCGCATCCCTGTACCCCTGCCCCCATTTACTGATTTACTCGGGGAGGCCTCAGGGCCCAAGGCCTGGCCTTGATCTCCAGGGGAAGCAGAAGTGATTGAGATGCCCATACATCAGGCTTGTCGGCAGGGCCCAGGAGGGAGGAGGGCGGATAAACAGACAAAGAGCGAGGAGGGGGAGATAAACGAATTCACATCAGCTGCAAAGCGCCTCCCCTTGATGGATTAGCACCTTCCTCTGCCCTAATCATTCTAGACAGCCTCAGTGGCTTGGGCCAGCCAGGGCCATCTGGGAACCCTCAGGGATTTGGACTCTCGGTTCCATGGAAATGTTTTGGCAGCTATTATCTGTGATCCTCAAGTTTATGAGCAAGTTGAATGTAAATATAAAGACTTAATATTTAAATTGTCTGAGGGAAGTAAGCTATTTAGAGTCATGGCCAAGAGCAGGGGCTTTAGGGACAGACAGATCACCTACCTCTGAATCATTGTGCCTGTGTGCTCCCATCTGTAGGAGTCCGCGGCAACACCTCTGTGGGTTGTTAGGGAAATTAAATGTGCCAATGGATACAGAATAAACAATATTGGTAGTTTTTATAACTATCACCATGACTGGACCCCATGCCATTGCTGGATGTGCTGATTTTACATTGTTTTCCTGTTATCTCTATAAATTCCTTTGCCGGATTATTCATGGTTCTTATGATTACCACAAGGCGGTCTCTGTAAAGGATACTCTCCCTTTCTGAATTATTATTTGTATAAATCTGAACTTGCCCAAGTCAGGCTGGTGTAAATGGGGGACTCATTCAAGAAGAGCCCCAGGCTGCACAGCTGAGAAGCTGGGACACCCTCCGAAAGGTAATTGAGATCTCCAGCTTCTTCCCTAAATCTACCTATAGGGAAAGGGCCACAGAGGTATAAATAGCTGTGAAGGCACCAAGAAGCCCCAGTGAAAACAAAGTCTCAGCCAAGGGAAAGAAATCCTGGAAACACTCCCTTCCAAGGATAGGCCAAATCCAGCCCACTTATATTTCTGTAGCTCTCATCTCATTTGGAGAAAAAAAGTCTGGCCTTGACTTTTTCCGACACTCTAGTTTCCTCAAGGGGGGACTCACGGAGAGCCAGGGCACCCCAGGGTCAGGTGCCATCAATTTCCTCTGGCATCTGAAAAGAAAGGTCAAGGTGGGACAGAGTAGGCCACCTCTACCCAGAAATGTGCTGTCTTCCCTGAGGACATCAGTTTTCATCTTCCAGTCTTCCCTGGCAGTACCTGGTCCATGAGACCGTTGTTGCACATGTGACTTTCTGCAGTGGCCTAGCTGATCTCCCTGCCTCTCTCTTTGTATTCCATTTCCAATGGAATATAAATAGAAGGACCCTGTTAAGACCAAGAAGCCAAGTCTGTTCATGCCACTCCTCTATCGAAGCCCTCCCATGGCTCACCCCGTGTGCCCTCCTTCCACCCAGCACTGTACTCTGAGTAGGTCTTTAAATTGGTATCAGAGCCCTATATTGTCTCCCCATACTCCTACCTCTCTGGCCACACCACACTGGCCCCTTTGCTATTCTAACAAGACAGACATGATACAGCCACAGGGCCTTTGAACATGCTGCTCCTTTTCCTGAAATCCTCCTTTCCCCAGGTATCTGCATGGCTGGCTCTCTCCCTCACCTCTTTTAGGGCTTTTCACAAATATAACTCTTTCAGTGAGGTTTTCCCTGACTTGTATCTGCCCACCTCCAGCTCTCCTTATTCACATTCCCTGCAATATTTTTCTCTACTATGTGGCTCACCATCAAATAGATTACACATTCTGATAAATTATTTTATTCATGAATATAATCCAATCCCCGTGAGGCAGGGCTTTTGTTTGTTTAAGTCATTGCTATATTCTTAACAAGAATAATGCCCAGGATATAGTAGGTGCTCAATAAATATTTGTTGGATGAATAGCAACCCTATGACCATATTTATATGAATCCATGCATTTGCATAAATATTAATCCAGGACCTACCATATGGTGAGTACTTAACATACACAATCCCATTTAGCCTTTGTAACAGGCTGTGTGGGTTTGGGGTGAGCTCTACTTTATAAATGATAAAGCCCAGCCTGGAAGCTAAGCTAAGCGACTTGGCCTGAGCTGGGCTATTCTCTTTGTGTCTGGTCTCATGACTTATCGTACCCTGTTGCTGATCAGTGGCATGCATTTTCTCAGTTGACTGGAAGCTACACGAGGGCCAGGGCCACGTCTGGCCTCTTCATCCCCGTGTCCCTGCGCTCAGTAAATTTCCATGAAATGAGTACAATCAGATAAAGGGTTGGAGTGGGGGGAGTCACTGCCTTGCCTTTTATCTAGCTCCTGGATTTGGTTCCCACCTACAGAGCTGTTCAGAAGCAGGGAAAGCAGTTTACCCTGAGGCTGAGCCAACCAAGAAATCACGCTCAGGCTTCTCCATCTTTCCGATCCCACCCACCCCCCACTCTGGGCTTTTTGCCAGCAAAGAACAACTACCCAAACAAACTGCAAGACAGGCTTTTTCCTGTAACTCAGACCTATACTGTCGTTCAAGGTAAGTCTGACAAGAGTCCATGGAAAGAACGGATATTTGGGGGCTAACGGCAGTTGTCACTCTCTCCCCGCCCTAGGCCCCCTCCCCCACCATCTCCCCACTCTCTTGGCAAAGAGCCACCAGAGACCCACCGCTAGACAAAGGGCGGGAAGATGTTCTAGTCTGAATGGACCATTTTCCCAGAGAAGCAAGTAGTCTAGGCTTTTTTTTTTTTTTAATATTGGATAAAGATCCAAGAGCCTGGGGACTGAATTATCACTTAATAGTTAGATGGAGTTTCTTATTTCAGTTACATAATTTCCTTACCACAAAATAGTTTAATGGACACAGAAGATTTGACAATTCATATGAAAATCATCACAACCTCAATGGCTACTCACCAGTCTATTTTTTCCTGGGCTTCTGAGAACAGGGGAGAAGAAAAGGTTGCGTGCATGTGTGTGTGTGTGTGTGTGTGTGTGTGTGTGTGCCTGCCATGCCCACCCCACAACCCTGCCACCGAAAGCTGGAGGCAAGAGAGCTCTCAAAGAACGCCCTCCTTCCCGGTGCCGGAAATTTCCATTTGAAGCACCACTCCATTCACCAGCGGGGAAGCCAAGCGGCTCACAGGAAGAGCTCCAAGGGGGGAAGCCAGGATTCCAGGGAATCTCTAAGGATCCCCCTGGCCGAAGCACATGGGCTTCCAAGCACTGGGCTTCACTCTATCCACTGGCACCCATGCCCCTGAAGAAGGGTCCCCCAGCCCCTCCATAGTCAGCACTAGCACAGCAAGAACAGGGGAGATTCTGTAATAATAAATTAATATGCCATAGATGTTCAGGTCACGCTGTCCCTGTGCCCAATCCACTGAAACATCCTGCCCTTGAGCACGTGGGCTGAAATCTTCACAAAGACCAAGTTCACAGGGTATGGGCGGCAAGAGAGACAGAGACAGAGAGGGAAGAGGCAGTTGCCTTTTTTTTCTGGAAGAGCGGCCTTACGGCACAATGGTTCAAAGGGTTTGAGACCCAGGTGGTCTGAGTTCTAGTCTCAGCTCTCCCAGTTACTGTGGGACTTTGGGCAAACTAACCACTCCGTCTCCTCATCTGGACAGTGGAAATAACTGTTAGTAACCTCCTTCGTGGGGCGTTGTGAGGATTCAGTGGGCTCATACCTCTGTTCTACGGCCTTACAGAGGCGAAATGGAAAATGTAATCAAACATTCATGCCTGCGCTTCTGGGGAAGGGGGTCGGGAGAGGAGGTGGCGTTTGCCCCAGGGATAGACCAAGGGTGCCTCCGTCATGTTCTGAATTTCCAGCTGGATGACATCCCCACTGCCCACGTGCCACAGGAGTGAAGAAGTGATAGAGTGGAAGCTACCGGAAGGACACCATGAATCACACACACGGGCACCTCTCCGGGAGACCGGGTTGGAGCCAGGAAAAGGGCCCGGCAGGACTGTCTTGTAGCTCCTACACCCAGAATTCCAACACTGCGCATGTATTATTATTTTTAAGAGACCCTGTCCATCTTGTATTCTTTAGATAAACTGTAACTGAGGCTGCATTTGCTTCTAATACGTAAACACTCATCCCCCTTCCTCATCTGTGAAAGGCACCAAGCTGTTAGGATCCAGGCTGAGTTTCAGTCAGAAACAGGTCACAGCCCCCAGCAGGCTGCTGGGAGAAGCTAAGCCCTTCTAGGGGTCTTGTGAAGTCTCCACAAGGGCGATCTTGCCTCCCAGCCCCTCATTTGCCTTAACAAACCAAGTGAATCAAAAAGCAGAGAATAATGCCTCGGGCCCCACATCTGGAGTCTCTGGGCAGCGTCACTCTTGACCTTAACTACGCTCCTGGAAACCCCCACCTCTGAGGCTGCCTTATGACGACGGTGGAAAGCGTGGGCTTTGCCTTTTATAAATGAAACCGAGATTCATTCAGGCACAGGTCTGTAAAGTGCCTCTGTCGTCACCCATGAGTCAGACCTCCCCACGCCCTATGGTCCCTCAGGGGCTCGGGCACAGCATGGGACACTGCCGGCAGTCGAGACGGGACAGGTGTCGCTGCTGTACCACGCCACAGGGGAGTGTTAAAGCTCCTGCGGGACCAGCTGTGGTTCCTATTTTGGGGGGCAGGGGGTAGGGGAGGAATCCCGTAAAAGAGCTCTCCTGACTGCATTCACACCTCCCCACCACACCAGCCCAGGGAAGGACCAGCACGGCCTCCTGGGGGGAGGGGCTGTGGTCTTGTGGGAAGAGGGACCAGCAAGGTCGTCTCTGTCACAGGGCTGTGTGACAGATCTAGCTAGTCACTGCAGGCCATGGAGCACTACTTCTGCCCCGAGCTAGTGGTTCCCCATGCCGCACCTAACTTAATCTCCACCAAAGTCCCTGCAGGATGGGCACAACCACCGCCTTCCTTTTCCAGAAGGGGGAACTACAGCCCAGAAAGAGGTCACTGCTGCTAAGTGGAGGGTGGTGGGTCACTTACAGGGCCTCCGCGAGGGCCTGACTCCAGCAGAACCAAGGGTTCTCCGGACTAGGGCATCTCTCCTCTCTCCCCTGCTCCCTCCCCGCCACAACTCTCCTCATCTCCCCTGCCTGCCCAGCTCACAGGTAACCTGTCACAGAGCCTGATGGGGAAGCAGACTGGAGGTGGGGCACCTGCACAGGGGTCCCTTTGGAGGAGCCGATCATCATACACAGGACAAGAAGAGCCAGGAGCTACAGACGGGGAGCCTGTGGTCCCCACACCCAGATGGGTAAGAGGGGTCTGCTTCTGCCAGGACTAGCCTCCTGCCCTGGGTAAGTCACCTCGCCCTTCCTAACTCCACTTTCCTCACCCATAATCCTCCCCGCCCCCCAGAAAGTAACCACTCACACCTACTGGCACTCACTGCATCAGGACTCTTGCTAAGTCTTCCCGTTTGGTATCTCATTTAATCCTCAAAAATAATGCTGGGAGACAGACCCTCTTCTTATCTCCATTTTCCAGATTGTTACTATCTATCTGTGAAAATGGGAACAATACTGGTTCTCTTATGAGGCTTCTAGGAGGACACAGTAAGATCAATTATGAAATGCACAGGGCACAGACTCAGTGTTTGGAAGGTGAATATTCAAAGTCCCTCCATGGACAGCTGTAAGGTCAAGCAGAGAGTCAGACCAGAATGGAGCCCTGAGACATCCAGAGCGGGTCGCTCTTCAAGGACACACCCCAGTCCCAGGTATCGGCCAGTGACTCAGCAGAGGGCATGCCACTGCCTTATAAAAAAAATCATCCTGGAAACCCCCTCCTGATCGTTCTGTACCCTAGGACATGAGTGGATATGTCTTCAGAAAGGATGGCCTTTGAAACATCAGCTCCTGAGCCTAATAATGCATGTAATTCTCAAACCACCTCTGTTTCTGCACCAGCCCTACGCTAGGCCCTGCACTAGCTCTGGACCTACAGAGAAACATGATCAGCTTCTTTCTTGGTACCAGATTGGGTACTGGCAGACCAGGCCTGCCTGGGGAACAGGGATGCTGACCTAAGAGATTCACTGCTGACCAAAAGGGGTATTGTGGGGGTCCCCCCACCTCTCTCTTTAAATCACTTCCAGTTGTTAAATGAATAAACGACTCTAAAATACTTGAGATAAGAAGACAATCTATCAGGACTCCCCTGACCTTTGAAAGCTCAAAGTGAAAAGGGAAGCAGGCCTGGGCTGGCTGTGGGAAAAGTAGATAAACAGCAGTTTCACCCGCAACACAAAGGGACTGAAAACCCTGCACATTTTTGGCATGGGACTAGAATAATCCACAGCTGGGCCCCCAGCACAAAACGCAGGTGAATAAAACACACGGGAGACAGAGATATTCAGGGGCCTTCGTTATAACTGAGTGAGCACTTGCTCTGTGCCCACCTAAGCCATCCACAGAGATCACCCCATTTCAGCGGCCCTCCGCACAGAGGGTGGGAGCGGGGCTGAGAGTCAGTCCGTCCGGGTGGTTGTAAAGAGTCACTCATACCCCACCCCACCCCCACCCCCACCTGGCCTCGTTGGCTGGGCGAACTTGGGCACCCTGTTTAAACGCTTTGGGCCTCAATTTCCTCATCTGTAAAATGGGCGTACTAGGACCTACCTGTAAGACTGCTGTCAGTGCTAAATGAAGCGACCCACATAAGGCTCTGGGCAGGTCGGGGACACGAGTGTGGATCGATTGATCGATTACAATGACTGTGAACAGCCCTGTGACTGACACACGTGTCATCTCAAGCACACACACCACTAGGCTGAAACTCTCAAGGTCGGAAGCCACTCATGCCGGGTCCAGTTTCCTCTCCAGAAGGGAACTGTTCACGGCCCTGCCTCCCAGCAGCCACCTCCCCACGAAACCATACCAGTAGGCAGGGGGGCTGCTGAGTCTTTTTTTTCCTCCCCCATTCGGAAATCACTGCCTGAAGAAACCACCCAGGAGCGGGAACCCATCTGGGGGGGGTCTGTCCAGGGAAGCAGACCGCAAAGCTGCCACTGGCAATGCTCGGCTGGGCAGACCCGAGGCCTGACCCTCAGTTACCCTGGGCTCCACTGTGAGCAGCAGACCCAGAAGGCTCTTCCGAGGTGTTGAGACACGGGAGGCACTAGCTGGGACTGGCTGTGCCTGAGACCCCGAGTTGTCTGTAGCCACACTGCCCGCCTCTGGTTTGTTTGTTCTCCTCCTCTGACCCAAAGGGGTGAGCAGGAGCTGACCTGGGAGTTGGGCGCTGGAGGGCTGTCTTCAGACGTCAGCCCTGGCTCCTCCCTGGGGCGCCTCACACGCTTCCACACGCCCTGGGCTCCTTGACCCGGTGCAGAGCCTTACAGTGAAGACAGACAGAAGCCTTCTGGTGGACGGCTTCTTCTCCCCCGAGTGCTGAGCCACATCTGGGCCGCAGAACGCAGAGCCAACCCGCGGAGAGTGAGGGAAAGGCTGATCCCTGAGGTGGATCACGGGGTGCTGCCCACGCCTCCCTGCTACTATCACACCTGGGACAGAAGGCCTTCCGGTAGGCAGTCACCGAGAACGAGCGACCGTCCGGCAGCTGCAGGTGTTACAGCCGCAAACAAGGCCACAGCCCTCCTCACATGAGACTTACAATCCCAGAGGAAAGAGACAGTGACCAAAAAGTTCTAACGAGGTCATCCCAAGCCCAGACTCAACAAAGCAGTCGGAGTCACCGCTTCAGCACATACCTCAGACCACGTCGCACCTCTTTTCGAAGCCCTCCAAGGGCTCCCCGTCTCACTCAGAGTGGAGTCCTGAGAATGGCCTGTAGGGCCCTGTAGGGCTGGTCCCAGGGCACCCCACATCCTAGTGCCCCATGTCTCACTGGAACTCCTCAGGCCTCTGGGCAGGCTGTCCCTTTTGCCCAGAATATTCTTCTCCCAGATTTCCACATGGCAAGTTCTCTCACCTCCTTCCAGCCTATGTTCCAGTCATTTAAATCCACCCCAACTATCCTATTTCAAACTTCAACTTCACCACCTGCCCTCCTGCCCCTCCTTCCCCCTTCCCATCCTCTCACATACTATATACACTTACTGTCCTCCCCACTGGTCATCATCCTGTCCCCCCTCAACCCCAGAGGAGCATGAAGGCAGAGATGTGGATTTTATTCTCTGACATACCTCAACCACTCAAGACCATGTCTGGCACATTCCAGGCACTTGGTAAACATTTGCTGAATGAATGGATGAATGAATACTATAACAGGGTATTTGAGCACTCAGAGCAGAAAAGCTAATTTGATCTAGGGGTCAGGGGAAGCCCTCCCCATCCCAAAGCCTGAGGGGTACGGGGGAGAGGGAAGTAAGGGTAGAGAATCGTCTCCTGACAGCCAGTCTCTGCCCTAGGGAGGGTGAAGGTGTTGTCCCTGCCCCCTCCCTGAGAGGGACAATTCCACCTGTAGAGGGTGACACCCGGGCCTGGTCCTGGCCATCCTAGGTACTTCCAGGTACCTGGACGGGCATCTCCACCTCAGAGAATGAAGATTTCATCGAAGACAGCTATTCTCTGAAGCCTGACCTTTAAAATCTTTTGTCAGCCAAATCGCCCATGAAGATTCTGAAGTCAACTACACCAAGTCCAGCCCTGGCTATTAGGTTGAGGGGCAGCATGGAAGCATCCAGAGAGTTAAAAAGAAATGATATTTATTGAAAGCACATTATGACCCAGGCACTATTATAAATTGTTAACCGGCTTCATTCCTGATGGACTGGGCACCTCCAGTGTGGTGACCGCCAGATAATAATGGAGCCCACCTCGTTGTGTGGTTCTGAGGAGCACGGGAATTACAAGTATGAGGTATTTAGAACAGAATCTGTCCCTCCAAGTCTTTGCCACTATGTCACTGTCCTCAACAGAGGAGAAGACTGGACCTCAGAGAGGTGACCTAACCGGCCTGGCTTCCACAGTTCATAGGTCAAGCCGGCATTCACACACAAGCCGTCTGGTTTCAGAGTTGATGTGTGTACCCTGTGTTGTATCGTTCTCAGAAATCGGGCTCCTCATGGAGCACTTCTTCTAAGGGGATAGAGAGGCTCCTCAAAGCAGATTTCTCTCTGAAAATCAAATTGTACTTGGCCTTATTTGTTGGACGTTGGCTAAAGGTCTGGCAGCCAGCTACGGCTAAAAAGCCCGGGACCTACCTGCTCCCCTCTAAGGCTGCCCACCCCGTTCCCCCCAGGTATCTGGAGCCACTGCGTTCTTCTGGACCACACTGTGAACTGGAGAAGAATCCCAGCCTCCGATGCTGCAGCTACAGAAACGCAGGGACCCCAGCAGAGGAGAAAGGCCTCCCTTCCGCCGCGGCGACAAGTGTCTGTCACGTATGTGTTGGTTTTTGCCATCAGTTCCTGGCAGCGTGTGACCACTAGCAGCCCTTCCACACAAATGGCAACAGAAGGGCAGGGGGGCTGGCTGGGGCCCCAGACTTCTTGCTCCCTCCTCCCCAACACCCTGACTTGAAAGCCCTCCTGTAAAGAGAAGAAACATCCTCACGTCCTTTAATTATGGCTTCATTTCCATTCCACGTGCCTAGAAGCCAGGTCAGCCCTTACTCAAAGGAGGAATTATTACAAAGCAGAGAGAGAAGTGGGGTCCCTTCGCCAGCCCACTTCAGAGGGAACCCGAAGGCACACAACACCTCCCCTCAGGGTGTTCATGAAAGGTTATTTGAAGGTTATTTAGGAAAGTGAAACAAGTGACTTAGTTCACGGGGTGACGTCAGCAAAATCCACCGAAGTCATCATGATATGATGACTCCTTAAAACTGTAAAAACCAGGAGGCGTCACAGAAGTAGAAGACACTGGCCACACGGATGCAGTGCCCAGGTGGGGATGACCTGTGTGGTGCTAGCTTTGGCCGCGGACTGGAGCGGGGGCCCACACGGAGGCTCAGCGACACCCCGAGGTCTCAGTCTGGCCCTGAGGTCAGCCGTGGTCAAAGCGGGTATCATACAGGCACCAATGAGCAACTGAAAAGTTGCACAAAACTGGTGAACTACTGGCTTTACAGCCAAACCACCCTTGGTTAGGTAAAAATTTAAATTAGATGCTACAAAAGCAACCAGCTTACAGTGTCGTTGCCCCAAATAAACCCCTGCAGCTTCTCAGGGAGTCAGAAGCACGTTGGGAGTCTCCTTCAAGGCCACAGGCCTAAGGTTAAGGCCCAGAACATTGGCAAGAGGGCAGGCCACCGGGGAGGGTCACACCACTACCTCCTGAGGAAGGGAAGGCCTTTTGGGCCTGAGCCCACCTGAGCACCGAACTTGGAGCTTTGTTCCCCTCAGGGAATTCTTTCATAAGCCCTGTCACCACATACCGGGGGCAGAGAAGAAGCAGCCTGGGTTCCAGCCCTGCCCTCACAGAGCCGGCAGCATGTCCCCTGACACAAGGCCTCACCCATGTCCAGGAGTATCCGTGGCCGCTGATGGCACTCAGGGGCCAGGATGGTTTCCCGGGGACTCGGGGACAACCCAAGCTGACCCTGGAATAGCAGGGAAGCTCAGACAGAGAGAGGCAGGGTCCAGGGAGGGTCCAGGGAGGAGCAAAGGCAGACGAGTGAGAGCTGCCCTGGAACAGAAAGAAGAGGGGGCATGAGGGACAGGCGTTGAAGAGAGAGTGTGGCCAGGAATGCCGGCGAGGTATGTGGGGGCAGGGAGCCTGACTGTCATCTCCTGGCCATAAGGGGACACAGAAAGTGTCCGTGCAAGAGAAGTCTCTCCAGGTCTCCTGAAAGGCCTTGCAGGTGTCTTAGTGCTCCCGGACTGTGAGTTCCGTAGGGGCAGGGGTCCACTCCCAGCACCCATGGAAATGCCCCACACACATCAGTAAATACTTGCTGAAGAAAGTCATGACAGATGGGCGCCCAGAATCCCTTCCTTCCCGGTCCAAGGAGGCATGGGTTTCCTGCAGCTTCATAGACATCAAATGGCAGGATTTTAGGCAACTGCAACAAGTCCTCAAATGACCCTTAAGGTCAACTTTCTGTTCACATGGGGATGAACTTTAGTCCTGGGAGAGGAGGGATGGATGTAGAAAGGGACAGTCACAGCAGAACACGTCCTCCCTCCAGTCCCCGTATCGATTCCTCCCAAACCCCGAAGCCATGACTGAGAGTCACCCTCACAGAGGGACAACGGCAGCCCTGAGCTTCCTTCCGCAACCCGCACCTCAGGGGCCTCCCTACCAGCCCTGTGGCCGCCCCTGCTGGGATCCTGCCACGGGTCGGGCTCCGTACAGACTGCCCTCTGCTCACTTCATCCTCGGGATAACGTGGGGCGGTGGCTACCATCAGCCCCATTTTAGAGATGAGAAAGTCGAGTCCAGAGAGGCTAAGTGACTTGGAAGGTCACAAGGCTTGTTAGGGGCAGAGCTGGATCTACATTGGTCTGACAGCCAAGTACATGTTCTTAATCTCTGCACTTACCCCTCCATCGGAATCCCTGACGTTACCCCAAAGAGGAAGGGAAGGAGGGCAGGTGCCCGCAGAAAGGACAAGTAGAAGCTGGTGGGCTAGGAGATGAACATTCCACCCCCGCTTAGGAGCAAGGGCTGGCTCGGCCTGGCCCTGGCCTTGGCAGAGGGGAGCAGGGAGGGGCCTCTTAGGCACAAGGAGACTGGCTCCTCCCTTCTCCTATGACAACCGAACCAAAATAGAGGGGGCGAGGCTGCCAGTGGGCGTGGGAGCGCATCAGCCCCAAGTGATTCAGGCCTCGGTGAAGGGCTAGGTGCCTGCTCAGACAGCCCCACACTGTTTCTGTGCGTGTGAGAGCGGAAGGGTGCAAAGCGAGCCCTTGGTGAAAGGGAGATGAACGAAGCACGGACGGAAGCTGGCACGGACGCCCTGTGCCTCCCCCAAGCACCTGGGGGATGCGAGGGGGACTGGCTCTGTTGAGGGGACCCTGTCTGCCGCCTTCCCCTTGGTCACGGTTGACCAGGCTTCCACTCCCGTGCCTAGTAGGGGTCGGGTGCTCTGGGCCGCAAGAGAGACACAGTCTTACTGAAAGGGTACAAGGAGAATTCTTCACTCGGTGTATCTCGTATTAGATGCATTTTTGTAAGATTCCTTGACTTTTTTTTTCCCCCCTGGGACCAAGCACAATGCAAATAAGCGACCAAGTTCATCTGAATGAAGCAGAGCACAGACCGTCGATGTCTGCCTCAGAAGGGACAGTGGAGTTGAGGACACAGCCCTCCGCATGAAGCAACGGAAGGATGCGGCGAGGGTATCTGTAGCGTGAGGAGGGGATCTACAGCAGGCTAAAACACCGGTGGTCCGGAAGATACAAACACACTGAAATGGCTCCTGATTTCTGCAGTTCCGCCTGTGTTCCCGGGACCTCAGAAGGCAGCGGAGGACAAACTTTCCTCCCTCCTCCCATTCTCGGTGCTCCCAGGGTGTGGGGTGCGCGGCATGGGGGCTCTGAGCCCCGTCTTCTCCCAGGAGCCCCCTCCCCATCGCGGGCTCACCACACATCTGGAGGGGAGCCTCTCATGAGAGAGGCAACACTGACGGTCAGTCCCACATGGTGGTTCCGAGTTCAGGCTCCGGGGGTCTAGCGGGGGGTGGGGGGGGGGAGGGAGGGGTGACGACTCTGGCTGCAGACACTTGGGGAGGTGAACTGAAAGGAAGGCCACTTGATACGGCACCATCCCCAAGCAGGAGCCCCACACTCCACACCTGGGGGAGGGATAACTGGAGCCACTCAGGGGGCCAGATGCCAGGTGCCTTCCATTTGCCCACCTCCTTTTGGTCTGTCTAGGCAGCTCATACTGACACTGCTGGACTCCCCTCCTTAGTCACAGCGAGAGGGGCCATTTGGATAGCATGACCCCGCCCCCACAGGACCACTGACCCTTTCCCGGAGAAGTGGAAAGGGAATCTAGAAAGGTTCCCAAGCTGTGCATTTAGGGCACACACCCCAGCCCCAATCCCCAACTGTGCCCTTGTTTACAAAGAAGCTCACAGGAGAGAGGAAAGCAGGAAGGAGAAAAGGGGACATGGTACATCCTGCCGGACCTTGGGCCCAGCCCAACCCAAGTCTCAGCTCTCCTGCCCTTGGGCTCTGCCTGCTTCCAATAATCCTTTTCCTTTTGTATTTCCACCATATACTCAAATATGGTTTGAGTATAAACCATATTTGGTTTTTTTTGAGTATAAACCACACTTTTTTTTTTTAGTATAAACCACATTTGGACTCTTGGGGTCGTAAGTATAAACTTACGACCCCAAGAGTCCTCTCTTATCTAGTGCCGGGGCCAATGAAACTACCAGCTGGGCCAGAAGAGGCCAGGTGGCCTCCAGGGAGCCATCAGGGACCTGTCCTGCCTCGTTCCAGGTGGCCATCACCTGACCCGTGCACAGCTCAGGGCTGACTCCAGCCCTCCATCCCTAGGAGGGAAGGGGCTTCCACAGCTGCCCTCAGTGGAAAAGCCTCCTGTTAGCCCTGCCCCTGAGCTCCCTCCCCGCCATGTCCCAGCTAATGCCCATCCCCACGCTGGCGCTGGCGGAGACTGGCCCCTTATCTCCTCAGCATTCTTCCCGGATGACAGCAGGCTTGCCTGCTGTGAAACCAAGCAGGGCGGCCCCTTCTAGGCTGGGAGCATCCCTCCCACCCCGTCTCTCATCTCGTCTTGTCACTGGCACCTGGGCCAGGGGACAGTGGAGGCCTGGGGTTCATCACTCCCATCCTTCAGCAGGACTGGGAGCACCGCCCATTCGACCACTGCCCCGGCCCAGGCCCTAGTACACAGAGGCAGCCCAGCTCAGAGAAGCCAGCCCGGCTTACTAAAATAGCCAGGCTGATTCCAGGGGAGCCCCAGAGGAAGCAAAATGCCCACAGTTATCTCTGCTTCTTCTACTCTGGCACAGTACCCCTCCTCCCTCCTCCCTCCCCCACCCAGTGGAAGTTCACCGCTTGCTTTACTCTCCCAAAGACCGGCTACCTCTTTGGCATTTGGGGCACTAGGAACAAAGCTGCCCAGTCTGACCATCACCTCCTTGGGCTTAAGAGGACCACACTCCCTCCTTCAACACCCCCTTGGTGAAGTTCACCTGTCTGTCCTTACGTAGGTCATACGGGCAAAGACCGTGTAGATGTGTATTTTCCCATATGGCGTAGTGGTGAAGTGATAGGACCCACAGCTTAACACGCCATGACGTAACTAACAAGTAGTCAAATGAGAACTTAGGAAGTGCCAGGTACCGAGCTGACTGCTTGGCAGACACAATTTCATGAAACCATCATGGCCACCGTGTAGGGAGGGTACTGCTATGTTTTCTGCGTTACAGACGAGGAAGCAAATACTCAGAAAATGCAGGCCACCTCCCTAGTCCTACCGCTGGTGACAGAGCGTCTGGATTGAATCCCCCTTCCCCATGCTAAACTTCCCTCAGGACTATAAGCCGCCCAGCCCGCATTTCTTCTGACCTCGGAAGGACGGGAGGCTTCTATTAGCGCCTGCTTGCTCATGCTGGTATACAATGGCGCTGGGGAATATGGTGGCCACCAGCCATGTGTGTGGCTACTAGGCACTTAAAGTAAGGCCAGTGAATATCAGGAACTAATTTTTTACTTTCGTTTAGTTTCAATTAATTTAAATTTAAATCACTCCACGTGGTTAGTGGCTACCATTCCGGACAGCACAGATATAAAAACATATTTTGGGCAAAGTACTTCCACAAGTATCGTATCATTCCATTTCCAGGCAAATGGGGCAAGTAAAATTAACCCTTTTACAGACGAGAGCCAGGGATTTGCGCAAGTTGAATTCAACACTTCACTCTAAGCTCTCAAACGACTTCCATCATGTGTCCTTTCCTCAAACTTGACCTCTGACCTGAGGGCCAGGAGAAATGGTCTTGAATGGGCCCCACTCTGGCCCACCATTAAACAGACACATCACTTTCTCACCTTCCCCTCCTCCATGCTGAGAAATAAGAGGGGCAGATGCACATGGCAGAACGTTCCAGAAAGCCTAGGGTATGGTGTCCTCAGACCAAAGGGACAGGTAGTCAGGATTCAAGGTCCTTCTAAGCTCCTGTGTGGTTGCAAGTCACCTTCATAAAGGTAAGGAGAATGAGGCAGAAATTAGATCAATTCTTTTGCTTGTCCACCAGTCTTGTCTCAGAAGACAAAATGAGGGGGGGAAATACTGTGATCCCACATTCTGGCCTCAAGGACATTCCAGTGCCTCGGCAAATGAAACCCAACTCCTGACCATTTCCTTTAGGATCAATCCAATCCTCAGGACATCGCCATTCAGTCTAAAATGGTATAATCCGCTGGGTGGGCACTAAGTCCTTGCCAAACACCCTGGCACCCACCCAACACTCATTCCCACTCCTGGTCCTTTGTGAAATCCAACCCACGAGTCGCAGCAAGGATGCCCATGCCACCATCAGCTTATAATCTTATACCCACCCATGCTCTAGCTAGGTTACAGTCTCCTGGGGGGCAGGGGGCATCGAGAGGTGGAAATAAATCACATGAGAAACAAATAGAACACAGGAGTTTCATAAAATACAGACAGAAAATAAACTACTAGCCCAGCCACTAGTGACCAGCGCAATGTTATGTTTTTCCCTCCGGCCCCTGGTGAATGCCCCTAATTCTGGGAAAGGCTCCCTTTCGTCTTCTGAGTCAGGCTTGAAGGAAGACTGCAGTATTTCAGCCTTGGGTTTTTAGCAGGGAAACAAACCCGGTTTTGTCATATAATTTTCTGCACCTCCACTGTAATAACACATCATTTGTGGATCTATGCTAAAGCAAACACCATATGGTGGCTGCGTAAAAAGCTGTCCGGGGTTCTGACCTTCGAGATGTAAGGGGTTTGTTTGGGAAAAGGAGGCTGAGTGGGGGGAGAATCAAGACGGTAATGAGACACGGTGTCGGCAACCTGCACTGGGTGACATTTGGAGGCTCAATGTTGGAAAACGGGGCTGGTGTCAGGTTCCAAACACTCGAGGCAAAATGGCCAATAATTCTTTTTTCTTTTTCTTTCCCAAGTGAAAAATGTTTCAAGAAGTCTATTTTCTGTGTCTTACCACAACTCACTCACTCTCTCTCTCACACGCACACATACGTGTGTGCACGCACGCACACACACATGCATGCGCACGCGCGCACATACACACACACTCTCACTCCAGTGGGGAGGAGCGTACGGGGAGCCACGGGCTATCCAAAAGGAAAATGAATCCTGAAGCCTCAGGCTGGCGAGCTCTCTGTTTCAGGGAATGCTGGGGCTGGGCAGCAGCAAGAATGAGCCCGAATGTGCCCCATCTGCAGCCCACGGTTTCTGGGGCGGCTCTGAATGCTGACCACAACACAGCTCACACAGACACAGGGCCACTCACAGGAGGCTACTCTCTTCTCAGTAGCCAAGTGGCTTAGACACAAACCCGTTTAAGACATTTTAAAAATTCCAAATACACAAGATAGTCCTGTTATTCCTCACAGATAGTTCTGCTATTCAGGAGCCTCAACAGTTAGCGTGAAGCACAGCTGGCCCCGTGGGGGGGTTTTCTAGAAGGCAGGTCTTAGGACTGACCTCTGGATCCTGACTTGAATCAGCTGAGGCTGTCGTGAACACAACGAGGGCAACTGCTCCAGAACGGACGGACACCCCGTAGGTCCTCCCGCTGGAGGGAGAAATGAAAAGAAAAATGAACCCAACAGCCGCGTGTGTCTCCGGGAGACCTGGTTCTGCGGCATGAGAAGCAGAAGCATGAATGAGGCATTGAGAATTGGTCCTTACCAAAAAGCAACTCAGAGCAGCTACGTCTCCAGGAGCCCCTCTGGGACTCTAAGAGATGAAGAAGAGTTTTTGGACTAGAAGTGAACATAGAAGCCAGCTTCGGAAGGAGCAGGCTTGCCCTCATAGACCCAGAAGGGTCGGCTAACGGCAAGAATTTTCCGTTAATGATGAAGATGTAATATCCATGCAGTCCAACGTCAGGGTCACCAGTCCCATTCTGGCTATGGGCACTTGCCATGTGCGCATGTGCCTGTCTTAACTGAACATTAACTGAAATGTAAACTTCGTCACGTGAGGCGAGGGGCGAAAATACTGGACATCACCATCAGATCTAACCTCCGATCACCGTTCATGAGAAAGCCCCCGAACCGCCTTCGGCAAAGTGCTCTGAGAGTTACTCTTTTTCTTTCTTTTCAAAAAAGAGAAACGCTCAGCCAAGCTCACACCTTCTAACACCAGGACACCCAGCCACAAAACCTAGGAGGCCAACCCGGGAGCAGCCATCTTCCAGCCTAGCCGGGCCCTGATGCGTGGCCCCCAGAGGAGACATTCTCTGCCTGAGGGTTACCAGTCCTGTGAAGCCGCCAGATCCCTCCACAGCATATCCCGCCAATCGTGGGCCACGCTGCCTTACCTTCCCTGGCCGGCCCAGACTCCCTTGTGGGGTGAGACCCGCACAGAGGTAGCACCCCGGTATCCTTCAAGGCCTGCAGGCAGACAGCTCTAACGACCCCAAAACCCCACTGTCTCAGAGCTCCCCTCAGAAGCCCCAACCCGTTTTGCCCAGTAGAAATCTCAAGGGGTTTTTGTTGTTCTTGTTCTTTTTTAAAAATTTTATTCTAATTCAATTAATTAACATATAGTGTATTATTAGTTTCAGGGGTATAATTTGGTGATTCATCAGTTGTATATAACACCCAGTGCTCATTACATCACGTGCCCTCCTTAATGCCCAATACTGGGGTTACCCCATTCCCCCCACTCAAGGCACCCCCCAGGAGCCCCGTATGTTCCCTTATAGTTAAGAGTCTCTTATGGTTTGTCTCTCTCTCTCTAATTTCATCTTATTTTATTTTTCCCTCCCTTCCGCTATGATCCTGTTTTGTTTCTTAAATTCCATATGAGTAAGTTCTCTGACTTATAGAAGTCTCAAGGTTTAAGATGAAGTCCCATGGCATACCTATGGATCGCCATGTCGGCCTGTAAGTCCAGATCACCCATTTCGGCTGGTATCGATCATTATTAGATGATCCCTCACACGCCTTCTCTACAGCTCATTTGAATAAAGAATAACACCAATGTCTGACCCGCTTTATCATTGATTTTTCCATTTAATCCTCACAGTGAGGGAGAAGCACAGGGAAGAACTATCATGCCTGCTTCATAGATGAGAAAAATACAGCTGCCAGGGGTTTACAGAGGTGGAGTTAATGACCCAACCGAAGATGGAGGATAATCTCGTGTCACTCTGGCAAGTTACTTAGCCTCTCAGGGCTTCAGTATCACGTGTCCAATGGGAATTTAAAAAGCACCTGCAACCCCGAAACTTCTATAACTAGTCTGGGGAGCGGACAAGAACTACCACAGAAACTTCTAGAAGATGAACAGATTTCTTTTTTTTTTTTTTTAAAGATTTTATTTATTTGTCTGACAGACAGAGATCACAAGTAGGCAGAGAGGCAGGCAGACAGAGAGAGAGAGAGAAACAGACTCCTTGCTGAGCAGGGAGCCCAATGCGGGGCTCGATCCCAGGACCCTGGGATCATGACCTGAGCTGAAGGCAGAGGCTTTAACCCACTGAGCCACCCAGGCTCACCCCATGAACAGATTTCTGATAGCAGGGAGGGCAGGTTGTAGAATCCTCTCCAGTTCAGCTCCATTCCTTCCCAGAAACAAGCAGCCCTCTTTTGTCTGGGCAGGTGCAAATTCAGCCTTTTCACATTTAGGGATCTGCGGGGTATCTGTCTCCTTCCCTCCCTTTCAGCAGGTGAGCCTTACAAAAGGCTGACTGGTCATACTCCTGAGCAGTTGAGTGTCACCAATCAATGGCTTTTCAGAACGGGCTGGGTGAGTCACAGGGTCATGAGCACAGCTATCCTTGAACATTCAGCCCCCCTAGAGAACTAGCTCTTTAGTCAATGACTCCCCAGGGAGCTTCCCCAAAACGAACTTCAAAAAACAAAACAACAACAACGGAAAAGATCTCTGCTAAATGTAAGGCTTTGGAGAGATTTCTGTTGATGGTGCTCTGCCCAGGTGCAGAGCAGACAGAATCACAGCCACCGTCCAAGCACCTTGAGGCGTCCCTGGGACATGCCCGGAGGCCTGGGGGCTGATGAGGACTGTGGTCCTGTGGCACAGGCAGAAACAAGCCGAATACAAAACAAGGATTTTCTGAGCTCCATAGCCCACCTGATCACAGCTGATGAAGTACCTGCTGGCGAGGGGGTGTGTCACCTCCTGAATAATACAAACTCAACCGCCGATCACGGGGTAATCCAAGGAGCAGGCTCCCAGGAGGACATGTTGGCGGCACACACCACCTCGCCAGGGCCTCGAGGACACGGCAGAATTCCCAGATCGGGCTTCTCCCCACCCCCAGCGCCGTCCAGAAACACTCCTGTCCCTTTCTAGGGATAAATCCTCACTGATTACAATAGGGTAACAGTCTTTCCACATGGACACTTGGCCCAGCACTGCCTCTTTGGAAGAATTCTATAATAGCTACCCATTTCGTGGGGTTTTCTCAACTCTTTGAATCCCTCCATTTACAGATATGAAAACTGATCCCCACGGAGATCAAGTGTCCCCACCGAGGCCCCAAAAAAGGTGAGGGCAGAGCTGAGGGGACGCAGAGGCTCCC
>PISX010024210.1:0-28218 GCA_004024625.1 Mellivora capensis | reverse complement strand
GGTGCTAACATGTCCAGTGAGCTGCTAACATGTCCAGTGGGGTGCTAACATGTCCAGTGAGCTGCTAACATGTCCAGTGGGGTGCTAACATGTCCAGTGAGCTGCTAACATGTCCAGTGAGGTGCTAACATGTCCAGTGGGGTGCTAACATGTCCAGTGGGGTGCTAACATGTCCAGTGAGCTGCTAACATGTCCAGTAGGGGTGCTAACATGTCCAGGGTGTGCTAATGTGTCAGGACAGATCAAACCCTTCTTCTTCCAATCCCTGCAATATATTCTTACCTCCCTTCCCTCCTCTTCCTCACTCTCAACCCTCTCTAGTTCCTCTTCTTCCATTTGCTACTTAAAAATAAATGATGCCCAGGGCTCTGGCCTTGACTTGTTCCTTACACACACTGAGAAATCCCGATTACTTCCATATCTTCACATCTAGGTGCTGATGGTCCCCAAATGTGTAGTCCCACCCCACATGAACTGAGTTCTAGACTCAAACGTGGCTGCTTTGACTTCAACTCAGACCATGCCAAACTCTCATCTTCTCCATGGGAGAAAAAGTAATGCTCCTCTTTCTGGGCTGATTCTCTCATTCCCGAATAATCCATGCTGGCTCTCATACTAAAATCCCATTTATCTTTCATGCCTTCAAATCCCAGTAGATTACCAACACCTCATGATTCTCCCTCTTACTTACAAGTCTCACTAATCTGGTACCCCCTGTCCATTCCTTCCTTGGCTAAAAGGAAACACTTCATAGCAACTGTTGATCGTTTTCCTTTCCTCCAGTCACTCCCTCTGTAATACAATCTCTACACAGCCAAAGCCATATTTCTAAAGCATAAGTTGCTTATGCCTCTCCTCTATGCAAATAATTAATCAGCTCTCAACTACCTGCATGAGAAAGGCCAGCACATTTCAGCTACTGCTTTCTTCAATTCCTATTTCTTTCCTCCCCACATCAAACTGTTCATGATACTCATAAATTGATGTGTACTTCCACTGCTCCCTCGACCAGAATGCTGGCCTCTCTCTTCTGCCTCACAAACTTTTATGTATCCTCTTAGACCTAATTCAAATATCACCTTCTCAATAAAGTCTTCTTCAAGTCACTCTCCCAAGCAGAATCGATTACAATCTTAGCACACCAAGATACATCAATTATACCTCTAATCACACCTGGAACTAGTATTAAACATTGCTTTTCATCCTCAGTGGGGAGTCCCCCAATTAGTAATTCTCTTATAAATCTTTATATCACCAGAACCAAATAAAAGGCCAAGCACAGAGTAGGTATACAAAATATGATGAAAAAGGAATGTACCTAGGACAGGTAACTTTAATGAAACAGAATACCTTTCTAAGCATTCAGAAAAGTCCTCCCTGAAATTAAGTTTTGATTTCAAACCATGTATATTTGAATTATCATTCTCCATGACAAAAGCAGAGATATGGAACAATTAGAACTTACTACGTGATAAACATAGAAGGTGTAAGGCTGTCAAACATGACAGTGCCTCAGCCAACTAACTGGATGAAACTTATCCACATGAACATTAACTCAGAAGCAGAGCACTTCAGAACTTCTCGGGGAATCTAGTGGAAGTCCTCCCTTTTGCAGAATGAGAAAATCATGCCTACAAGAGTTAAGTGACATTTCAATGCCTTATCACCAGTAGGAGAAGCCAGATCTCCCAATTTCCAGTGGAATACACTTTTTCACAGAAAATAAGTAAAAGAGAGAAGAAAAAAATTAAACAATCATGAATTTAAATGTTAGCCAAATGCAGAAAGAAGGTAATACCATGAGTGAAATTCAAAGACACAGCATGGGGTGATTCCAAATTCTTAGGCAGGTGACATAATGAAGACAGTCAGTCAACTTACTCTGTTGGATTCATCAGCATCCTCTTCATTGATAGAGCTGGAAGGGGAAGGGGTTGCAGACTTGCTCGCTGGTGGTGAAGGAGATGTGTGTGGCATACTGGCACCTCCCAAATTCAACCCCAACTGGGCGCTGAGCTGAGACTGGTTGATGGTGGTGAGCTGAGTGGGAGGCATGATCCCAGAGCGAGCAGCATCAGTCATGTGGACGATGGACCTCATGATCAAGGAGTGATCCTGACGGTACTGGGGCACTTGTGTGTGGCTCTGGTCCTAAAGACAACAGACAATGGTTGGGGGGGGGGGGCGGATCTTAGTTTTCTCAAATATCAACAAGCTGAAAATGTTAGAATTGGTTTCTTAGATAGGTCTGACCTACTCCAGGATAATGGTCCCTGTTCATTAACTCTAAGGACTCATGCCCCAAAAGTTGAAAGGTCAAAAGCACAAAGCCCAAATGGTCCAGCCTCATTAGTCTATTTCACTCTAGAACTGTCACTGGATGACTTTTAAAGAAAATAATAAAAGACCTGGCAATGAAAGAAAACTTCCAACTCTTGTTTCTTATTGAGGAAACAGATAAGAAAGGGTTGAAGCAGAGGCTCAAGCCTTTCTGGCTCAGCAGTTGGTCTAGTTCTCCATCCTTCTCACACACACTTTCTAGCTCCATTCCCCTTGACCCAGCTCTGTGAGGGAAGGTGAATCCAGTCTTTATTTTATCCTTCCAGGAATGCATCTGACATGTAGAGAGGACGGGCTTAGGGAAGCACAGAGCCAACATCTGTTTGCTTCAGGGCACCCTTTCTATAAAACCCTCTGTGGTTAACCAGAGGGTCATTCCAATTCTGAGTTACATTGTCAGGGGCATCTGGAAGTCATTCAATGTCTCTGGAACTGGATATCACTTTCTTCTTAAACCTGCCTTGTTTTCTTTCCTTCAACCCGCCATGATTTAATGGACTAATGGATTTTAAAAATATGTATAAGGAGGAGGAGATCATCAGAATTAACTTCTCTGAAAATTACTGCAGTCCTTTCAAAAGTAGCCTTTTGTTTTTGGTAGTCATGAAAAGGCTGTAGAGTTGTTGCCGCTGCTTTTTTTTTTTTTTTAATTCCAAAGAATCAAACAAATGAAGACATGCTTTTAAACAACTTACTTTAAGACTTGTCATTTAGTGTGAGTCTGTGATTTTTACTGAAACCAAATTCTCTTGACTCACAGTGACCCAGAATCTAATTTTACACACAAGCCTACAAATTTTTAAGTGTTCTTCTTTTGAGTCTTTCCAGTAACTTATTTTTGCTTTTTAAAGAAACAACAAAATGAGTTGTATATATCTAAATTGGAACATTTGGTTTCTTAATATTAAATATGTAAACACCACTAGGTAAGAAGCCATAGCTATCAATAGGAAACTATTTGAATAAATTATGATCTACCGTACTACAAAGTATTATGAGGCTTTTTAAAATAATAAGTTAGATTTATGTGTATTGACTTAGAACAGGGTTTCCAATCTTGGTTCTATTGACATTTTGAACCAGATAATTCTTTGTTGTGGGGCTGTCCTTTGCCTTGCAGGATGTTGACTGCAACCCTGACCCCTATTAGATGCCAGTAGCAACTTCTCCCTCCCCACCAGTCATGGCAATCACAAATATCTCCAGACACTTCCCTTGAGGGACAAAATTCTCCCACCTGAGAACCAGTGACCTAGAGTGATAAAGGCACGCGCTTAACCCACTGAGCCACTCAGGCGTCCTTACTCTTCCATGTTCTGTTGAAGTTCCACCATTGCTTGCTTACATCACTTCCACCCTCCAACTACTGGCAACTAAGCTACCCTCCCCTTTTTATTTTTTTAAGTTTTATTATTATTTTTTAAGTAGGCCCCATGCCCAATGTGGGGCTTGAACTCACAACCCCAAGATCAAGAGTCACATGCTTTACTGACTGAGGCAGCCAGGCGCCCCTGAAGCTCTCTTATTCTTCATTCTACACTCCATATATGTTCTTCAGAATGCACTTTAAAAGTCCTTTCAGACTTATTTAAATCTAGATGTTTTAAGTGTTTACAAGCAACTTCCAGAGTCCTTTTGAATTAAGTATTTTAATTTGGACTGTAAAAGAATAAACTAGCTGACTGGCCTGACTGGGAGATATGATCTGATTTATGCAACTTTCTCATTAACATAGAAGTTGCTTTGCTCCAATACCTATGAAAATCAGCACGTACAGATACCTGATTGACCCGTCCCCCATCTACAGTGTTCCAGATGAATCTCATCATCAAACGGAAGGCCAGGAAGGAAGTTTTCTTGGCTTCATCAGCTCTTCCTAGCTTCTGTGTGCAATGTCGTGGAGCTAGGGTGATGGGAAAACTGTGCTCTAGGGAGCCAGGGCCCACCAGTGGAGGCATGTGTTGACAGAGCGAGAAGAATGGGGCCCCAAGCTCTCTACCACCATCACCTCCCAACCCTGCCCTTCAACGAAAGCACTCTGTATTCATTTATTTTATAAGTTGAGCGTGCTCATAACATTTCACTTTAAAAAAGAGAGAGAGAGAAATAATGGGGATGTTCTGCAGTGGGGACAGGGGAACACCACTCATGAAGCATACTGGTGGTGGAGCCCAGGCCTGACACCACTTAGAGCCTTCACATCTGCAAACATGTGGGCCCCATCTTTCTGACCTCCCATGGGACAACACACCGAGAGCCTCTGAAGTCTTTTCAAGGAACCCCTGACCACATCACTGATGCGTCAAAATGTGCTAGCTTTTGCCATGGTCCACAGCTGTTCCGTAATAACTTCCTATGCGTGAAGGTTACAGTATGAGGAGATTAACGGTAAAAGGGTCTTTTTAGAAATTCAAGTTCCTTTAGGGTTGCCAATTATTCACAACTACCTTGGGGAAGTTGGTGACTCTTAACAGTTCCAATCGTTTTCCATAAAAAAAGGGTAACCTTTGAAAGACACTTCCTTTGATCTTAGGATTCCCACTTAAAGAAAGATGTCAGCTCATCTCAAAGGTACTTACTGAGCACCTGTTATGTGCCAAGCCAGAGAAACCAACAGACTGATAGCTCAAATCCTTGAAAACTAGAAAACCAGCATGTGATTCTTTTAAACACTACCCAAGTTAAACATAATTTAGAATGGATTAATAGATTAACAAAGCACAGGCAAGAAGAATTCATATCTACTCCTCAAAAATAGCTTGCAATTTCTCCTAGTAGTCATGACACAATAAGTAAATATATAACCATCGATAAAGCCCTAAGAGATTTAATGCACTTTTGAAAATCATTACCTCTCCCCTATTAGAATTCAGTCTTAAAAGACTTACCCATGTTCACTGAAAGGCAAAGCAACTAGTGGGTTCTAAGAGATTGCTACGATTATGTCCGATGTAAGGGCTGAATGCTAGCTTTCACAATTACATTTTCTATCTAGAGTTCTCTTGTATCATTTCCTAAACTGTTCATCCTTTGGGAAAAAACTCCTTCTTTCCTTCGTCTCACTCAGTCCTCTGATGTTATAAGGTTTTCCCAACCTCAGCAGAATTGACACTGTGGTTTGGATAATTCTTCTTTGGGGGAGGAGTATCTTGGGAGATGATGCCTAGCACCATCTCTGTCTCCTACATACTAGATGGCAAAAGCCTCCCCTCTCCAACCTGGTTGTGACAATCAAAATGTCTCTCGACATTGGCAGTTGTTCCCTTGAGGATGGGGGGGCAAAATGCCCCTCGTTTGAGAACTACTTTATTAGACAATTATAATGAAAACATCTTGGGTGTGGAGGAAGAGGAGGAACCAAACAGGAAAGGAGGGGAAAGAAATCATGTTGCAGGCAGAGGGAACAGCATGTGCAAAGTCTGAGGTAGGAGAAAACTTGGCATGCCTGAGAAATGGAAAGGATGCCAGTACAGGTGGGAGCAGGATGGGCCAGGTGAAGAGGGCAATGCAATGATCAGAGAAGTGGGAATGAGCCATTCCCAGATGACCCCATTGTGCAAGGTGTGGCCATCTGGGAATGCTTTCCGAGGAGGTGACCCACTAGAGCTGAGGTGCAAAGGGAGAGTAGAAGCTACTTAGCTAGAAAAGAGGGAAGAGCATCCAAGGCAGAGAAGAATATGTGTAAAGGCCCAGCGCACGAGGAAGTAAAGGAGAGGCCAGTGTCACTGGGCCAGGAAAAGCAGGACTAGCTATGAAACTGGAAGGCAAGGAATGGCCATAAAATGACAAGCTTTGTAGTGTATCCTAGGAAGTCTGCATATTATTCAGAGTGTAGATGGATGTCACGGTAAGTATAAAGGGTGGTTATCTACCTAGCAGGGTTACTTATTCCGATAGATATTAATTGATCGCCCCTCCAGGGCAACCCATCTAAATCAATGGTGGGCTACTGGATTATAATATAAGTAATATAAATATATATCCTAATACTTTAACCTACATTTTGAAGAGTACCCGAGTCTTTCTGAATGGGCAGGCCATGGACTTCACCAGCTAACAGGAGGCACACTGCTTTCTAATTGCCCAAAAGTACAATTCAACAGAGCTTTGATGGTCTGCACAAGTCTTGGTGCGGGGAGTGCTCAGCTGACGTGCCCTTCTCTCTCCACCTGGTTAAGATCTTCTCTGTCTTTTTTTCTTAAAACGGGAAACCACGGAATGGATATTTCTGGTAGTGGTCCCTCATTTTCTTAAATTGCCTGAGATCCAGTTTATTCCTGAACATTAACTATTTGAGTGAACTGTTAAAATCTGAATAATTTTATGTGAAAAGGGAAGACTTTGGATCACTAGCAAAAAGTAAAACGCAAGGACACGTGGACCAACGGAATGCCAAATAAATACCCAGAAAAGGAAACAACACGGTTGTAGTCTGTCTAAATACGGGGCCTGCCTAAGGCTCTGAGCCAGACCTCTGCTTTCTCTTATTTAAAAAGGATAAAAGAGGTGTGGAAGACTTATTAGCCCCACACTGAGACTTTCTCCTGGACTTAAACAGGCTGAAAGCAATTGGCAAGGTGAAAAATGTCCTCACTAAATTACAGTGGGGTATTACCCTTGGACATGAATCATATAAAGATATGTCGGGATACTGGGGTGGGAGGGGGCTGGGTGGGAAATGGGCAGTTTGCTCTTACCTTCTCAGCCAACAAAACTCTACCTCCTCTACATAGTAAAATCTGTTCTCTCTCATTCTACCAGGGCTGGAGCAAGGGCCAGTCCTCCATGACATTTCCTTGGTGCACGGGTGAAACCCCTTTCCCTCCCTCATTGGCATTTATTATAATACCTGTGTGCTGCGTGCTTAGTGGTGTTTAATTACACATCCTTGAGGACTGGGTTCAGGTTTCTTTTGCAAATGCGAGACAGAGGCTTTCGAATTGATACCTTATTTGAGGTATCACACGTGATTACTCTTATTTTATTTAGATTTTTCTCATGGCAGTGTCACTTCCTTCCTTCTGGGTTGATTTTTGCCATAAAAGATTTTTAAACATCTAATGTGCATCTTCTGTGCACGTTTACAAATAAATATTCTCTGTAACGATCCAATGTTAGGTTTTCATAACAGAAGATAGCATCTAATTAAGAAGCAAAGGACCCAAATATATCAGCGAGTGTGACTAAACACATTTGCACTGGGGTGGTTTTTTTAATCAATATTTCTTGAGAAATGGAGCAATTAAACAATTATCAGTAAGAAAAATTGCTTTGTATTAATAAAGATCAGAGAACTACAGATAAGAAATTTAGGTCGGTAATTTTACGCTCAGCTATTTAAGTTACTGCATCCTCTAGCGATGTTAAAACTTTGTCTCCAAATGAATCACAATCAACTGTCACGGCCAGCTGGGGTATTCCTGACCCCAGTAAACCTCGAAATAAACACCGTTACGACAAATGCATACCCAGGATAATTACAGACCTACAAACCTTAACTCCATCAAAATATCGGCCCTGAAATAGATCATTTTTCCTTAATAGCTACCCTCAGGGTTATAATCAAACATACCCACACATGAGTGTTTTGTGAAAAACAAGTCTTTCTGAAAGTTAATTAATAGTTTCTTAGCAAAATAAAATTTCCAAGATTTTGCCATAAAACACTTATTGGTATTGCACCTGTAGACCCTGTAACTCCTTTCTTTTACCAAGCAGTCTGCTCCTTGTTGATTTCACGCAGGCCTCAAGGAAAAGTTCAAGGAGGAATTCCATGTTTACAGCTGTTTGTACCTCAAATGGCCTCTCTTTCATTTTTACTTAATAGTTAAGGTATGCTCTCAATAGCAAATACGCAGTCTGTCTTTCATTCATTCATATATGCAACAGATAAAACACTTATTGAGCGCCTAGTGTATTCTAGCCCAGACACCCTTCCAGGTGCGAGCCTACCTGCTGCCCATGAGACAGGCAAGGGGAGGGGACAGGCTGTGTATGGGCAAAGGAGGCCACTTCAAAGAGTGACAGGTGCCATGATTAAAGGAAATGGGGCAACAGCACAGAGTATAACCTTCATCCCGCTACAAAAAAAGTCTGAGCCCTCAAGCCAGTTTTATTCGGCAATCTGAGCGATATAGAAAAATGCTGTCTCTCCTGTCCCTGACCCACTGGGAGGTGCTGGCGGTATCACCATATAGTAGGTGACTACAGGTTATATAGGCTAAAAACAAGATCCGGGGCAATAAATCAGGGCATGACTTTCTAACAATTCTTTTTCTTGAGTGTTATCAATCAGGCAAGTGATCACGTGTCACGCTTTACACACACGCGAACCGGGGTTAGTGGAAGTTTGGAACACGCTCCATCTTTTAATGGATGACCGTGAAGTTAACTCAACTTTAAAGACAGAATAAAGAACATTTATTTTAGGGGCGCCTGGGTGGCTCAGTGGGTTAAAGCCTCTGCCTTCGGCTCAGGTCATGGTCCCAGGGTCCTGGGATCAAGCCCCACATCGGGCTCTCTGCTCAGCAGGGAGCCTGCTTCCTCCTCTCTCTCTGCCTGCCTCTCTGCCTACTTGTGATCTCTGTCTGTCAAATAAATACATAAAATCTTTAAAAAGAAAAAAAGAACATCTATTTTAAGCTATGCATGGGCCAAGGCTATTTGCTCTACAAAGAAAGGCAGATAGTAAAAATGCCTGTGGCCTGTGTATTTGGGCCACACAATGGTCAAGGTGTAGTAATTGCTAAGTTAAAAATGTGGATGAGAAGCACCTTTAAAGCAGTCATCAGACTCCGCGAGTTTTTGGATGACCTGGAAGAGACGCTGGTATTTGAGAAAGCAACTTTGTACATAGGATAATCACTCTCTAATCATTGAGAACAATATATGGCACTTTGGTAGGTCTCAGCAAATACCTGCCAAAGGTTGATACCATTTCAATGTGCTCACATTTGGACTCGAAACAGATAGGTCCCACTCCACTCAAAGTGGGTGTTCTGTTGAGGTAACTGGTGCCTTTTCTACTGTTGACTCAGAATAAAAATACTTTTTTTGACTATCACTCGACCAAAAACATATCTAACTCGTCGTTATCATTCCATCTGTAATCACTCAATCTGTATGAGAGGCTGTGGGTCCCTCCAATGGCTACGTGGTAATTATCCTGTGGCATGTAGCTGTGCAGACTCTGTTGACAATGGCAATGAACATGTGCATAACAATAATAAGGGCTTGTTTTAATAGAACGTTCCACGCGTTAAACACATTAATGACCCATGAAATAACTGTTTTATCTGTAACACATTAAGCAACATCGCTAAAACAATGTATTAATTGAAAGTCTGCTATTTCTCTAAATGTAGGATTTTTTTCTTAAAGTATAAAAATGGCATGAAAGTCATTTTGTAAAAACGAAAATAATTCAACTTTGAAATCAGAGCCATAACAAACAATGATGGCGAGAAAAACCTTGAAAGCAGGTCTGGTAGTTTTCGATGTGTTATTCTGCTTGTAGCCCCATTTCTCTGCTTATAAGTGGTATCTGTCCAGAGTGTGACTAAGAATCTTATGAATATTTTAAAAGCTTTTAATTTTCTTCTCTGCATGCATATCTTCTATAGGACTTTTATCACTCCTTTTCTTTTTCCTTAACAGGTACAGAGCCTCCCATACTCCAATACGCCTCCCTTACTTCCTGCCTTTTCAACTTCCTAACACTATGTCTGATATGACCAGAGCAACGAGAGTAGCATTTTCTATAAATATGCGGTATCACAATTAAATCCAAAGCAATATCAAACAGAAAAATGTCAGTCCTCTAAACATGAAATATAATGTATGAAGAAAAAGTATGTGAATTATCAGTGTGTTTTATAAATTCTCTTTTGGGGGGCATACAAAATAGCAGACTAGAGACAATTATTTTACTGTCTGTTTCCTGGATATCAAAGAGAATTTTGAAATTCATCAAAGCTAACCTTCTGTTATGTACAACAGGCTAAGCTGAAAAGAATGTTAACAAGTTCAATTTTCATTCAATCAGCACTACTGCTCTCTGAAATGTTTCATTGCAGGAAAGAAATAAAAATAATCTATATGGTAATTATGAGGATGAATCCCCCAGTAACTTTCAGCTACATGAAAGGTCAGTTCTATTCAAGATATTTTATCAGTCCCCTGCACATACTCCTGTCCTGTCATTTTAAATCTGAACAGCATTTTATTTTCCCATTTACAGCTACCTGCAGAATTAAGTACTTAAGCCAAATAAGAAAAAAAAAAAAAAAAAAAAGAAAGAAATGTTGAACGCTGGCAAAGGCTATAATAGCACAGAGATAAATCGTTCAGCTGCTCTCTCAAGCCTCTAGGGCTGCCGATTTTTCTTCTCCTGGTGCACTGTGGGTATTCAAAACTTGTTCAACATGATTTCATTTCATTTCAGGCACTGCCTCAGAAAACTAAATTACAGAATCAATCATACAGAAGGTCAGAGTGAGACTTCATTACAAGTATTGCATGCTTGCATGAATATCTTTCATTTATGACTGACCCAATATGTCACAATAGCTGTCTAGTAAAAATAATCCACTTTCTGAAATTGATGTACTACTGATGTCAGTACTACTCAGCAGGCTGGGCAGATTATAGAGAGGTGTTAAAAAAAAATAAAACACCACCAAACCCTTTGGAGCGCACGTTGTAGATTTTTAGAATTGCAATCTTTTGGAGATTAAAATAATTTCCAGATGATCATATGTACTGACAATAATGCTTAGAGGTAGAGTTTTTTTTGTTGTTGTTTTTTTTAAACCAGAGTATACTGTTGGTTTTGACTGGCCAGCCGCGTCCTGTTTGAAAATACACATATCCTCTCCCCCCGCCCCACGCAAATCAAGGTTGTTCTTTGAAGTCACAAATGCATCAACGTTCAATTTTTCAACAATTTGCTTTCGACTATGAGGGCATTCTTTGCATATGTTGAAATATGAATGCTAATCACTGGGCTCTTTTTAATCCCTCCTGTTTTGTTCCCCGCTTTCTGTTTTTATGTATAATGGCATAAAGGTAAGGAAGATAAACATGTTGTGTTTGTTGCCAACAAAAATGCGGCTCATCAGTCATGTGACGAAGCTGTCAGTCTTCCTAAAGGAAAACCAGTGAAGCTCTGAAAAGAAGCTGGTTGGATACAGCATAAACAAGCTGGCTTCTCTCCTTCTGGGATAGTCTTAATTCACCGCAGCAATCCTTAACAGACGGCCATATTCATTTGGATCATAAAACTTCTTACTTGGATAAGGTCTGAAATATCCTGAAATATCCAGCACACACCGGGAAGCTGAATGCATGATGTATAAAGTATTATTTATTATTTTTCTGGTGACCTTCCTAAGGCAAATCTCCAAGGAGCTGCTGTGGAGTATTATGATGAAGACAGCCAACTCGGTACCCGGAGGGAGATCTAGAGGAACCTTGACATAGCCTATTTTTAACCATGCCTCTGGCGATTCTGAATTCAAGTTTATAGGTGAACATGTCAGGTAGTACATAGAACAAAGCCAACGACACACTGTATTCATCATAATTCTGTCCAAGTACATTTTATTCTTTCCAACATTTGTGATTTAAAATCCCATGACATTTCTTCAAGGTGAAACCCGACTAGAATTCTCAATACAAGATTAGTTTGTTTCAAGCCAAAATAAATATCACTCGGGTTCAGCAAAACTTCAGAAAGGCGCTCTATAAACGTGATGAGGTCCATGTCTGTGCCGTGACAAGAGCCTGCACTTAGCTAAAGCACTTCTCCTCTTAAAAATCAATGAAATAATTCAACTGCTTTAGTGATTAGCAATACATTACAAAAGAAGCATTAAAAATTGAGTCCTCTCTCCCAAGGCCAGTCCATGAAAGCACTGTTCTTTAAGTGTATGTGAATATCATAATTATTTTATGATTCCATCTTTAGTTCTTTCCAATATAGTAAATTCAATTGACCATGAAATGAAATTTCATAGTCAAAATGCCTCCTTTACACTTTTTTATAGCAGCAATAACAGTTTTCGAGCGTTAAGGCAAGGTAATTCATCAGATGTTTAATTTAAAGGCAGATTCTTATATTATTAATAAATATTTACCAATTTAATAAAATACACATTTTAGCATGCATTATATGGTCTTTTAACCATTTCTGCAACTGAAATGAGCCTCGCTGAGCATCTGTGAATAATGGCGAACCCCGGTAAACTCCCCTGGTGACTAAACACCCTTTTTATTTTCATGAGTTTCTGGGCACAGCACTACAAGGCTGATTGTAGAGGAACAGAGGACAGAACCCTCCATTCCAGTGTCAAAGGGACAGAAATGTTAAGAAAGTCCACAGGAAACAATTATTTGCGATGGTGAGGGACGTTTATGAATACTTAATGACCATTTCCCGACTGTTCGCTGCATTCTTTTCTGACAAAAAAAAAGTAAAAATAACAGCCCTGATGTTCAGCTCAAACACAAAAGATCACAAACAAAGAAAATTATGTTGCCGCAATCCTATTTGGGAAAGTAATCTTATATCTCAGAGAGCACGCTGAATCTTTGCGCCGCTAATCCACTATATATTTTGCAATCATCTGTTGTTATCTGGGGAATTAACAATGAAACCAATAAACATCACTGGCATGGTCCTAATGTGCAGAGAAACATGTAAACAAGAAATAGGATTTGTTTGTTGTTATACCAGCACATCTGTTTCATTTTAGCAGGGTTAAAAAAAAAAAAGCCCTATAAACTATTAATCTTGTTTTAAGACGTCTGCTTAGTACCTCACCTAGATAGACACAAATGTATTATATATAGTATGATGGAAGAAAAAACCAATCCCAGCAGAAGACTTTAAAATACTTAAGCAGATTTACTCTGGTGATTGCTGACTATAATTGCACACTAAGAAAAACAGAACCAAAATTATTGCATTAGTGATTTTGGCTCTCTGGAGTGCCTTATTCCATGTTTATGACAATAAATAACACAATTAGGTATATTTCACACAATAACCCACTCTATGTTTTCCTCTGCTGGCTATGAGCAATTATTCTTTTTCCCTTTCTCTGTATCACAGTTTGATATTTCATTTGAGGTAGGAGCAAATCATGTAGCATAAACATTATGTTATACTTCAACGAATGCAAAAGGCATAGGTACCCGGTAAGGGCCTCCATTTCTAAAATCTCTCCTGGGCAAACTTTCGACTCAAGTACATCTCTGTGTTAGACCAAAGCCAAGGGAAGACTGCCTACTTCCCAACCAATGGATCAGACTTGCTGAAAATCATTTCAGATCAGAAGGATCTTGCTGGGTCATCCTCCTTCAGGTGATCGTCAATCAACCCATAACCCTCTCGCCTCTGTGTTTAAATGCCACCGGGAAGAATAATCCTCAGGTCCATCGGCAGCTGGGCAGAAGCCCCTTTCAGAACGGGCATTCTCAGGTCTTTACCATGAGAAGTGCAAATGATTAAAAAAAAACTTTCAAGCAATAAAGGTAGCACCTACCATATGCAACCCACTGCTATGAAGCACGCCATCTTGTTCCACGAGATTTCTTGAGATTGTAATGGAAGGAAGATCCAGGCTTTGAGGGGGAAACTGGGGTGTGAACTCACTTCCCTGGGAAGGCAATGGATCACTGAGGCCTTGAAAGGGTAGAAGAACATCGGGCATGCCCAGGGCGGGCTCTGACTCTGGAGGAGGCGTGATAGGGGGGATCTCAAACTCCTCATCCCCAAGGCTTGGCGTATGGAATGTCTGCTAAAAGGAAACAAAACAGAGACATCTTCATATTCTCTTCCTACATCTTATTTCTCCTTAGAGGGAAAAAGAAAGATTTTGCATGGTAACACTGCATAGCTAGGCCAAACATTTATTTCTCAAATGAAAACATCTTAAACACAGATTTCCATATATAAAGTTTTGCTGATCGTTCTGATTAAAGATTTAAGTCTCATTATCATATGGTTTTAATGGAGTATCAGTATTAACAGTTTTTTAATGCGTACTTAATTAGCAACATCTGTCTTTGTTGTTAGTGAGAGCATCAGCGACATTAGACTTGGCTATATAACAAATTGCCACTTTATTGATATGTTAGCAAAACAGCTCAAACCGCTTACATTATCCACATGCTTCATAAAATGCTGACGATTTTGTGGTGCACACACACAACATTAATCTGGAAGTGAACATTACACATATTTACTTTCTGCCACAACATATAAAACAAGTAATATTAAATTTGGGGTTTGCTTTTTTAATTTCCTTATTGGTCTATTCCCAAGCTCAGCAAAGGCTTCTATGGAAATTGTTACGGTTTGTAATACAAAATTTTATATAAGGATTATCAGAGCATATATTAGAAGGTCCCAGGGCTTTTATTTAAACTATAAGGAGAGTTATTTTCTTTCATGATGATTTTAATATGTATTCATCAGAACACTTCTGGCAGTCTTCAACTTCGAAAGACTCTATAAGGGTGCCTGGGGGGCACAGCTGGTTAATCATCAGAGTCTTGATCTCAGCTCAAGTCTTGATCTCGGGATTTTGAGTTCAAGCCCTATGCTGGGCTCCACTTAAAACAAAACAAACAAAAAGACAAAACCAAACCAAAAAAGACGATAGAATGAGCACAGAAATACACTGATACAGATGTACTGAATGGACTGAGGTTGCTCACTTATTCAGAAAAGTGTTATTTCTCAAGACCTAAGTAAATAATAACACTACACTCTTCACTGCTACTTCGAGTCTTAAAGATAGTGTTTGAAAACTGGGCGTTTGGATGCAAAACAGGGCTGCCATGTTCTATCAAGCTAACCACCTTTCTTAAACTAGAACTTGGATTTGGTGGGGTTGGGGCGGAAGACTAGGTCCAGGATATTAGTTTTGGCGGGGTGAAGGGGTCAGATATTTTTTGTTCCTAGCTCAGAGGATCAAAGGTATCAGCCATTATTAGTAGCATTTTTTTTGAAGAATTAACTGATGCAAGATAATTTGGTTTAGAGAACTAATTAAGTTTAAACAAAAAAGTCTAAACAAAAACTGGTTTAGAGAACTAATTAAGAGCTACAAACTATCACTCCTCAAACTATTATTGACGCTATAACTTAATAATCACCTGTGAGAAAATAGAAACAAACTCAAGGAAAAAACAAACAAACAAACAAACCATTCCGCATATAGATTCTGTCCACTGTTAATTGTATCTTCCCAGAAATAAAGAAGTCACAAGCTACGGGAGGCTACGGTGGGACAAGTGAACATCTTGAGGTCCCTAGCAGATTTGCTATATATGCAAAACATGAGAGTATAAAAAGATATTTGAAAGCCAGGATGGAGATTCTTTGACATACTTATTGTAATCCTGACCCCCCCCAAAAGATACCAATGTCTGACTGTGGTACCCCGAGTTCTCAAACACAAAGGGATAGATTGGCCACAAACGTGGTTGGCTAATGAACATAGCCCTATAGCTGGCATTTGCCGTTACTTTGGCACTAATGTGGTCTAGTAACAGATGCAACTGTAATTTGTGACTCATTTGCTACCCCATTACTGCTTAATGAAATCTAACATATCACATTAACAATACGGATAAACACTCATTCTTGATATGTGGCATTTGGCTGTTTTCATTACCACTGTAATTAACACTTGAAATATTATTTCAATAAATATTTAAAGTACTTTAAAAATGGTCAGGGTAATCATGACACAGACAGAAAACATAAAGCAAATGTGTGAATTTCAAACTCGGAGTATCTGAGTCCCCGTGGTGTTATCTACAGGGCAGTATCTATGGGAAGGGAATTGGTTTCAGGCACAATTTCGACTTTACAGCATTCAAACCTAAAGTCTGCCTGAATTACTTTGCACTCATTAAAATGTTAAAAAACCAAATAAATTTACTTTTAACGCAATGATTGGGAAATTAGGCACATGCTATAATGTGGTGCATTAACATTTACTTGGGCTTTATTTTTTGTTCAAGAAAAGATGTATGGCAAAATCATTGCATAAGATTAGCTCTTAAACTCTAACGTAAAGTATGTCTTCTGCTAGGCGGTCAAAATTAAAGAGGCTTTTGTCTTTATTTTTGTTAAGGAACAGAGAGATGTCTTACGTGTAATACGTCCCTGTGGGGTAATTTTAGAAAATTAATTTTAAGGAAGACTCGGGTCCATTACTAGAGCATAACCTAGCAAAACAATATAATAAAACGACATTATCATAAATAACCAAAAAAAGCTAAGATCTTGAAACACTTTTAAAGAGAGGTAATATATGAACAATAAAGTTAAGCATTCCTTAGAGAAAAGAGGAAGTGCAAACACTGGGTATGTCTGAGAAACTACAATAACTACATATGGTCCCACCACCGACAAAAAATGACAGACTTTTGCAACCCTGCCATATGACCGGTATCAAGTTCATCATCGAGAGCCTGTATGATTCCTTCTCACAGATACGGACTCTTCAAGTGTTTACCTTGAACATGTTAAAATAGTATGTACATGGTTAAATACCATCTGTACTGAAATGTTCAAAACATTTGTTCCTTTTGATAAAAATGCAAATCCCGAGAACTGTTGTATCAACATATAACAGCCAATGTCTGACATGGTGAATTATCACAGCTGGAATTAAATTGTCTCTGAACAGCTGCTGGCAGTAGAGCTTTCATCAATGTTTGATTCAAATGTAGGGAAAAAAATCCTACAGAATGAAACATCATGTTGTCCTTACAGATGGGGTTTGTGTTCATTATCACAAACAACACAGCAGCCAGAGCCAGACAATATCCCTTATCTGGGCCGTCTTCTTGGTGAGAGAGAGGATGGTCACTGGAAAAAACGATTCATCTACGAATACCCTTAATTCCTGATTCTCATTTTTTCTACTAATTTCTCCAAGTTAATTTCTTTCGTAACCACTTGCTTCCCTAGACCGAGATCATTTACAAAGCCATTATGATTTTCATCCTCTGGGGTCAAGTTAGTTCAGTTTCCTATATTTGAGAATGTATTTGGGAAAATGAAGACTTTTTATTACAGGAACCCCAGGAGGAAATGTCCCATTTGGACCACTTTCACCTGTGTGTTCTTGTTTTAAAAATCTGAAATCTCACAGTTTTGCTTTTTTTTTTTTTTTTAAGGAAACTGTTTTCTTGATCTCGTCAAGATCGAGGTTTTTTTGGAGGGCCAGCCAGTGAGCCCAGAAAACAGTCTTAGGACAGTAAGCAGGGCATGTAGTAAAAACAACAAAAAGACGTTTGATCCCTTTGCTCCAGTATGTTCTAGACAGACCCAGAGCCCACGTGGTGCTGCCTCTCGAGTCTGCCACCCAGTTTTCCCCCCCATGGCCAAGTCTTGGAACATATCCTTTCTTTCATTCATTCTATCTGTATTCATTGAACACCTACTAAGTGCCAGGCACTGTACCAGGCTGTGGGGACTCTAACGAGAAAACAAAACACTTGCTTCATATCACTCCCCTGAAGACCCAAGAAACCGTTATGCTACCCTGCCACATCCTTTCCCCAACCAGGGCATCTTAATGAAATTATCTCCAGAGCTCAGCGAAGTTGAAATATTTTCTATTGAAAAGTCACTTCCACTCTAAGTTTCAAAATCACTACTTGATTTGCTCAGATACCAATTTGGGAAGATAGATTTTATATACTTTCTTGCGTATTCACTTTGGTTTGCATGAGCATTTCTTTCCGTCAAGAGATGTGTGTGAATTACTAACGTTGGTAACAGCCTCTGGACAAGTGATAGACTTGTCAGGTCATTTTCTTTTCCAAAAGGTTTTTCTCGTTTCTCCTCCAGAGTCGTTACCTTGCACCACATGAGAGAGATAAATTCGATACTTTGCTTTTTCCCTGCAAGCCTTTTAAACCATCTAAATGACACACAAAACATGAACAGACGAATGAAGGCAGACACCTACCTCACTGGCTGCCAAGAAAGCACTGTTTGCCTCAGCCATGTTCATGTAATTATTGTTACTCCCGAACTGAAAGAAAACAGATTGTTTTATGTTACTATGCAGAAAAATAAAGAATCCTGAAGGTTTCCTTAATACTCAGATGGGATTTGGCAAGAATGGCGGTGTCATAAGATAAAAGAGTGGTTTTCCTCAGACCAAATGGGGCCTGGGACAGAGGCTCTGTGCTACGTGCTGTCGGCTGCTTCTCTCAGGAAAGAGAGCACAGAGTTAAGCTAACTTGAAAATTCTAGAAAATGGTGTGTTCCTCATCAAGACGGGCGGCGAAGAGAGACGATGTACAAACATTTGGCCAACGGGCCATGAGTGGGTGTGGCTTGCTGAACCGGCCTTTGGTCAGAGGGTGGAAGGCAAAGTTCCCAAGAAAATCACCTTGACACATTTTAGAGCGCGTTGGGATTTCACAGCGTACTTTTCAGGAACAGATGTCACAAGTGTGAGGAGGTTAAAATGTGAAATAAAGGGAGTAGAATTCAATTCTTGGGACTCAAATTCTATTTTCTCGTGAATGGGGTGTGGCATGAATATAAATAAATAATGAGACGAAAGAATTTTTTTTAAATCTCCAAACAGAGTTGAAAACGATATCTGTGCCCATCAGAGCTGTTGAAAACAGTGATATTTAATCTCTCAATGTAACATTAAGTGCAAAGAGGTTTAAAAAATAAGCGGGATCCTATGAACACAGCAATTTTTACTTAATTCCCTAACACAATAGCCTATTCATACCATCACAAATAAGACTGTATCAGCATTTCAGACGTAAGCTCTTTACTGCGACAGACCTGTTATCAAAATGTAAACCTTGGATTTTGCCAGAAATGTATTTTCAGGTTCAGATGGTATAAGTAGGCACGTTTTGTTGCTTTAAACATTTCGTTATCAGTCTGGCAATATGGAAAGGCTCCATGAGCATAATTATTTGGAGCTATATTATTTTCATCATCTTTCCATGGTGGAAGAATGCCCTTCTTTTTTTATAACGCATATTGTTTCCTGCCTTCAGTGCAACAAATAACACGGACCTTTGGCCTCCAAAGGGTGAAATGTATATGTCCGTTCTCTAATGTAAACAGAGCTAGTTAATTACTTAAAGTAAAAGGCGTAACTTTCCCAAGGAGTGAGAGAGAGAGAGAGAAATACAGATACACAGACAGGTAAATGTAGAGAATAAATATAGACATGGAAGACCCATGTAATCCTCCCCTCAGCAATTCTAGGGGGCTCTCAGCCCCTGACTCAACCTGTAAGATCCGCGCACAGACGCGGGATTGACATGCTACACTTTATCATGTCAGGGATCCAAGAACTAAGCGGGATTTACACGAAAGACTCTGATGGCTCTGGCATGCCGCTCTGGTCTATGGAAGCAAAATCCCACCCTGGAAAACGACCCCTAAATACATACTCACACAATGAGCCCTCAGATTCATTTGGATAAACATCTTTATAAGGATTTCAGAAAGATGTATTTGTTAGCACTTAAGAAAGACCTTTATCTGGTTTCTCTGAAGGCGTGTGATACCAAAAACGTGGGGGGATGCTTTCACCCACGTATACTTGTCTCCAGACTCACGAAGGCATCTACTTGTGAACTATGCACAGTTTGTTGTGTGTCCACTGTATTTCAATACAGGGGTTTAAAAATAACTTTAAGATTAAGAAAAGTACATATGGGAGCAGGTGCACGTGCACTGCTGCCCCTCTCCCCAGACGCCGACATCTTTCCCCCATTTTTCTACAATGTTAATTATATGCAAGAAAAAGCATAGGTTTCTGTCTTGGAATTTTCCATGAATTAATGATGCTAGGATAAAATCTCAAGGCCTCTCTTCCGAACGTTCTTTTTGGGTATTTTCTGAGAACCTGGGTCACGACGCACATTCCCGGCACCCGTCCCGCTTCCCCAGATCGCCCGGCAGCCTGCATCCCCGCTTTAACGTTATTTAAATGTAGGTTTTGCTGGGGAATTAGGAATCCATTTAAGGAAAGCAGCTCATTATCAGAGAGTAACTTTTTTTTTTAAGATTAAACTCACTTATTATCTAATAGTACCTAAAACAACAAAGAAAAATAAAATGGCTATTAAACTAAGGGCCTAAACAATTCAAAAAACAAATTAAGCTTAGAGTGAAGTAAGAACTGGGTTAGAAATCCTCTTCTGAACAGTTAGTCTGCGAATGTAATTACTGAAGAAACTACAGCTAATCAGCTGTGAATTGTATCCATTAATTAGTATTTGCCCTGGAGAAATGAGAAAAATCAGTAACAACGCGCTGGCACCGCGGTGTGCTGATGAGCCACAGGCCCGCCGCGCTGCGTTTAGTCAAGCAGGTGGCCCAGTGGTCCACGTAATTTGAAAAGCTCTCACCTGAAGTACTGGGCTGGAATTACAAAGCACTCCTTGCGTATCTTTTGTATCCATATAAGGCCTTAATTAATGGCTTTTAATTTGGAAACGCTTGGCGATCAGGCGGGGACAGTTATAAATCATTTCAAATAGAAGCAAAGGTTTTCCGTTCAGTTTGGGGTAAAAAAAAAAAAAAAAAAAATACCTCCCCTACAAAGATGCCGCAAATATTGACTTGGGCGGGGAACGGTCTCTCTCTCTCTCTTGCACAGGTGGCTGGGCCCCCTGGTTCAGCGTGGTAGGGTAGCCTGGTTAAGACAGAGGGTACCCAGTTAAATTTGGTTTTCAAATAAGGAACTTCAAGTGTAAGTATGTCCCATGCACTATTTGGGATATACTTATACTAAAAAAAAAGTGTTCTCTATCTGAGATTCAACTATAACAGGCCACTGTGTATTTCTACTTGTTAAATTTGACCACTCTACAGTGTGGTTAAACTGATCAGGGTGAAAGGGATGCCACTTTCCATCTGATTTACCTTATCTGCTAACACTAGCTTAATTTAATTTGTTTTATTTTAAAATGTGACCTATGAATCCTCCTCTACTCGTTTTGTGTATGAACAGATCTGATTCTGAGAGGAAAAAGTGATCCTTTGGGGCAGATCTCTAATATAACGACCTCGGAACAATTAACTTTAACTGAATTGTGAATTGTGTACAATTAAATTTACTTTATGTTCTAAGAGACAGCGACATCGGTAAACACAATATATTACAAAAAATCCCTAGGTCCATGAGGGAAGGGCCTTCACTGCATTCACTACTGTCTCCCCCAAAAACCAACAACAATGCCCAGCATATTATAAACATTCCAATGTTTGCTGGAAGGCTGTTTAGAAAGATTGATCACATTTTTTTTTTTAACTTCAGTGTCTCATAATCACACATCTTGACTGGAGCAATTCCATCATTTTTTTACGATGGTATTGAGACAATAATGATAGTAATAATAATAATTATCATGAGAAACCCTCTACATACATTACTTCCTTTAACTTTCCCAAGTGTGGCTAAATGCAATTTATTTACCCCAGAACAAGTTAGGGGAAAAAAGTCATTATTATCCCTATTTAATAGATAAACAGACTGAGGCTTCTGGGGGTCAATGGCCAAAAGCATAGATGTAAACATGGAAGTCTGGCATCCCTCTTGCCTCACAATATGTATCACTTACGTTCCAAGGGCCATAAAACCTTGACTATTTCACTCAATGATCAATTCAAGGTTAAGACTCCATTTTCATCAGTTTTACTCAGGGCTAGAATTTCCCGGGAGGTACTTCCAGGCACCTCATTCTGGGAAAATGCTCCTCAAGGGAAGAGTTCCAAGGCTCTTAAGTTTGAGAAAGGCTGCAGACCACTGCCCCTCTTTGATAAGCCACAGTGCCCACCACACCAAGTTCAATGTTCTGAGAAGTCCTGCAGCTCATTCATTCAACAAACATTTACTTATGCACCTCCTGTGTGCAAGGCACTGGCCGCAAAATGGTGAAAAAGGTGACAAAGTTCCTATCTGGATGAAGCTTATATTTTTCTTTCTTTTTTTTTTTTTAACTTTCTAGAAAATGCTTATATTTTTCTTTAAGTGGGAGATGGTAAACCCTCCCCCTTTCCCCAAATCTGCCATGGGACGCTGCTTTTGCATTCCCCCACAACAGTCCGTGGGAACACTCTGCGAAACCTTGTTCCAAAGCCTTTACTGACAATACTCTTTTTTATTTTCCCTGAATCCTTACCAAAGCTAATATCCTCATTTTGTACCACGGTAAACTTCATGCATTTTGTGAATTACCTGAGTAAGAATTTCTAAAAATTATGCATTCCAGGTCATCTTAATGGGCTGATTTCCAAACTTTCTAGATAGTAGCTGTTCAGGGATATTCCTTGGAAGATCCCTAACTCAATCAATATAAGGGTTTATAGTGTGATTTCAGGAGTCAAAACAAAGTATTTTAAATAAACTAAATGAACATCGGGTGAAACAGGGAGTTACCTATGGAAAAGAGCGTATGAAAACATTGTGAAAGGAAAGAGTCCAATTCCAACGGTTTCCAAGGGCTTATATTTTGGGGGAAATGGTCACTACAAGGCAGGGGCATTTATGAAGTACACTGGGGATGATCGGTCCTTTCCACTTTGATAGTCTCTAATAGATGTGATCCCCAAAGATATAATCCCCAAAGATATAATTATAAAGCAGAACTAAATTACTCTGCCTGTCGAACTTCTGTATCTTAATAATTTCACAAAAGAACATCTTCATTGTACCTGGAGGTAGATTTGCTTTGGCTGCTTGATGAATAATTACAGCTTCGGCAAATACAATTTATGAAGGACATCAATTAAAAAGGAGCATTGCAGGATTTCTAAAAAAATTTATTAGAAACCATCGTGTTCATGGCCTGTCTCACCGTGTGAAGTGCCAAAGTAAATTAATGGAGATTGTTAATTCTAGCTTGTCCAGCAAAAGGCCTGGAAGAAAGTAGAGCAGCACAGACAAAAACCCATCTGTAATCACAAGACAAAATACTCCAGCCCAATGAGTCCACACAACATCATTTCCCCTGAAATTATTTTGACGCCCATGTGAAGAATTGTATGGGCTTCTAATAAAGCGGCATTAACTGCAGGGTATCAAACAGCTAAATGGCACAAATGTAATCCTTAAAAAAAAAAAAAAAAGATAATCCTTCGAATTCTCTTTTCTTTTTTCCCTATTACATTTGTTAGCAAACACCATCTGATCTGATGCCTTAGTAAGGACATCGGTCAAGTTGCTTACCCAAATGAACTATGCCATCGTGGCTCCAGCAGGCCAAGCACGGTCATGTGAAGGGAAGGGCAGAGCCCCGCTCAAAAGAACTTCCCCGAAATAACCAAGTTTTCACCATTTCCAGCAGCGGTTGTCTGTTTCAAGATAGACAGCCCCAAAGAGTGAACACAACAAGTCCAGTAGGACAGATGACAATAAATACTGGTGATTATCGGGTGCACCTGCAGTGAAGACAGTCTATACCAAAGGTTATGGACGAGACCACGGCCTGGACACGAAACACTGCCAACAATGGACCAGGAGGTATAATGAGTGGGAGAAGATATACAGACGTGCGCAAACACGTCTGCTAATTATGTATATACAGTTCAATACAGAGAGAGGCTGGTGTACACACATATGTATAATTATACACATACATATACATATGCATAGATATATTAACAGGTTCAAATATAAAGCAAGATTTTTTTAAGAAAATAAACTTTCAAAAATATTATTTGCCTTTTCCATATGCTAAAAACTCCTAGATAATTCTCTCCCGAGTGCCAGACTCATCTATCCAACTGCCTACAGCATTTGCATTTGGATGTCAATAGGCAGGCTCGATCATATGCGCGAAACTGAATTCCTCATCTTCTCCCCAAACCAGCTCCACCCACAGCCTTCCCCATCTCCTTCGATGGGGAGATGACTCACTTCCGGTGACTCAGGCCACAAATCATCCTTGAATCCACTCTTTCTGCCTGCCCCCATCAAATCATCAAAGATTCCGTTGGCTCATCTTTCCAGTTATGCCCCCACGACTGACCACTTTGTCACCCAGGCCCAAGCCACCCACCCCCTCATGGGCCACAGCGGTCACCTGCCAGCTGGTCCTGCTATCTCTAACATGCTGTCCATCAGTGTATTCTCAGCACAGAGCCAAAGAGATCCCTTGAAAACCCAAGTCAGAGCCCATCTCTCCTCTGCGCAGAACTTCCAATGGCTTCCTACTCCCTCAGGGAAGAAGCAAGACTTCACAATGGCTCCCCGTTTCTTCTCTGACCCTTGGACAATGTTCTCCCCCTTGCTTATCCTACCTTGACCCTGTTGGCTTCCCTGTTGTTCCTGCAGGACCCCAGACACATTCTGACCTCAGGGCCTTTGTACCAGATACTTCCTCTACCTGAGCCATCATCCCCAGCAATGTCCCCATGCCTCTCTCACTTCCGGTCCTTTGGAGACTTTTCTCAGATGTCACACTCTGACTATGCTATCAAATGTCTTTGCAGCTCTCCTCCTCCACCACCACTTTCTATCCCTCTTCCCCGTCTTGTTCTTTTCTGCAACACTTTTCCACGTAACGTGTTTATTGTCTTTCTCTCCCAACTAGAAGTAAATTTAATGAGGATAAGCATGTGTTGCGCTGTTTGCGCCGATGTCCCAGTGCCAAGGAGAGAGCTTGATAAATAGTAGGTGTTCGACAAATCTGCACTGAATGAACCAACAAATAAATTACTTTCCAGATGGGAAATGCTGGTATGCAGAACTGTTCTCCAGGCCCCATAAAGCACCTGAAATTCAAGCCAAAGGAGAAACCAGGCATCTATCCCCACAGGTTCCAGCACTAACCACGCCTATGCGAAAAAAGAAGAAACAAGAAAGAGTTCTATATTCTAATAAAATTAATATTTTAAACAGTAGAGATACTGAGCTTGAAAAAAAAAATGCTTTGTTCTAGAAAATGCACCAACCCTTTTATAGAGAAGATATAGAGGCCTGGGTGGGTGGGGTTGGAGTGTGAAGGGGAGGTGGCTGAAAACACACTGCAGGGAATCACACTGATTTGGGTCTGCAGGCAGAGAATCCAAAGAAGAAAAAGCCAATAACCTAACATCAAAGGGGCAAGAATTTTCAGTATTAAATATTTAGTAATAAATAGGGCAGGTGATTTTTTTTCTAATTTAAAATACTCTGTTTTTAAAAAAATGTTTGCTTTATTGGCTAGGTCAGTGTTTCTCAAACTCTGGGCGCCAGGGAACGCCAACTGACCAGGTTAAGCAGATGCCGGTTAAAAATGGGGATTACTCGATTCCCCAAAGCTTACTGTATCAGCATCTCTAGGTGGCAGGGCCCCACGAATCTGTATGTTTAACCAGATTCTCAGGAATTCTAGGACACACTAATATTTGAAAACGACTAGCCTCATTCCTTTTAGACAAATATGGAATTTTTTTTTTTTAAATAAACCTTTCCAGACATCTGATGATGATCTCATAGAAATGTTGATGGGGCATGAACTGTTTTGTTTAGAGCAACAAAGGCTCGGCTCAATTATTTCCAATCTCTTCTTGCCGTCCTCACTTACAGGAAAATGGAACCAGCCATGAGGGGACCATCGGCCCCTCTCCCAACCCTCATGAGCAGAAGGAAGGATGGGAGCATCTTAAGTTGGACCAAGTAGGGAATGCAAGTTCCACTACTAGATTTCTCAACAAGTTCTGTGGACCCACACAAGGGACAACAATGCCTAAACATATGGACTCTACCCAAACACGGGGGCCTTTGGATTTTCATGATCTGGACACATTTGAGTCTGTAAATTGCATAACCATCTGGACTAGTTAGAGGTGGCAAGGGAAAAAAAAAAATACCCACAACACCCTCTCAAACCCAACTGCACTTGTTTAATATCAGAAAAACAATTAGAAGCAGAGGAGAGGATCCTAGGCTTCCCAAATCAAGTTTTCTTTTTAACAAAAATGGAGCAATCTTTGGGACTGGCCCAGCCGGCAAGCATCACCAATATTCAGAGAATGGAAAAAGAAAGGCCTAATTTGCCTTAAACACACACCAATAAAAAGAAGCCAGTTGTGCTGCACAGAGGGCTAAGTGGTCACCTCTTTGGTGTAATTCTGGTTTCTCCATGCAACCCCCCCCCCCAAGGCCTTACCAACTCTAAACCCAGTACCTACTAGATGCCAACTAGTAGCATACGTCTGGGGGATACATCTACCTTTCCGAAGACAAGAAGTAGAAGTAGAAGACACTCTTGTTGCTTTTAAGGGATGACAACCCAGTTAGGGAGATGAGGGCAAAACATTTCTCAACCTAAGGCCCAAGTCAGGGAGTGACACTGGCAAATGACGTGCTCCTTTAGAAGAACCAAAAGGGAATGAGGAACTTGTTCCACTCTGAGGAACAAGTCTGGAACCGAGGAAGGAGGGGGAGGGAGAGGGCGTCCCAGGCGGAGGAACAGACTGTGCAAAACTGCAGACCTACATGAACAACACAGAGACCAATGTGGCCACAGGGAGGTGTCTGTGACAGGGTGGGGGTGGAGGCTGGGGAGATGGCAGGCAGCCAGGCCCTGGAGAGCCCCCAAGGCCAATCTTAACACTTTGAAATGCACTAAATCTCAAGGTCTGTGAAGGATTTTGTTGGGAGGAAGAAGGAGAGAGAGATGGAAAACCCAGCCCCCAGCACACAAATAGTCTGACATGGACAAGGTTCATTACAGGGAAAAACTGGAAACAAGACCAGGTAAGACTTCAAGGCTGGCATGAGGCTGCGGGTGTGTAGACTGGGCAGAGTCAAGAGTGGGAAGAATATGGAGAACACTTCATTGCAAGAGTCACACAAAGTGGTTTTGCACCGCAGTCCTGCCACAGTAGCTGTGGGATGGTAGTAGGTAAGTCACTGAACTGGTCTTAAGGACAAGTTCGAATCCCAGCTGATGTACTTGCTTCCCACGGAGCTGTGCTCCAGCCACTGGGCCTCTGTGCGCTTCAGGGTTTTGAGGACTGAATGGGTTGGTACCTAAAAAGCCACTTTTTCCATCTGTACTAATGGCAAGGTAACACTTCAGTGAGCCCTGCAGACACCAAAAAAAGACCACGCATGTCTGTTTCATATGCTGTCGTGGCTTCTATCTTCACAACAGGAGAGTTTTACTACTCAAAGAACTCCAATGGCTCCCCAATGATATTTACAGTAAAATCCAAGTTCCTGTATGATGTGGCTGCTGGTTGCTTCTCCAGACTCCCTCCTCACTAAGCCCCAAGCACACTGCCCCAACTACTCCTCACTGTCTTCTCTGGGCCTTTGCACCTGCCCTCCTGCTGACCTGACCACTCTCTCCCCTCTCCACACTCTGTGTAGCTTTTGGCTTCACAACTGGTTGCACGTGGTTTCCTCTGGCCCTGGGGAAATGGGTGACCCACGGTTTGTAGGTGCTCAGTAAATATTTGTTGAACGTGTGAGTGAAGGAACGGGCCAGAGAGATCCAAGTTCAAAGCCCAGTTCTATCACTTACAAGCTGAAGATCATCAGGTAAGCTGCTTCATGTCACCGCTCTGAATTTTTGTTTCTTTACTTCTAAGGGCAGAAGAAAGGAGCTTTAGGGGGACTGGGCTGTATTAGAAGAGAGACAACACAAGGCCCCTCAGCAAATGGTCTTAGATGGAAGAGGTACTTGGTAAACGTCAGAAAGCTGAGAGTGAGGAGTGAGGAGCCTGGAAAGCTAGGACTTTGATCCTCTGGGAAAAATGAATGTGTGATGGAAATATTTAACATACTATTTATTAGATGCCTATGATCTAAAAGAGATAATGGTGGTGGGACGCCTGGGTGGCTCAGTTGGTTGGACGACTGCCTT
>PISX010024209.1:0-28318 GCA_004024625.1 Mellivora capensis | reverse complement strand
ACTCCCTTCTCCTCTCCATCTCCCCATGTCCTCCGTGTTATTTGTTATGCTCCACAAATAAGTGAAACCATATGATAATTGACTCTCTCTGCTTGACTTATTTCACTCAGCATAATCTCTTCCAGTCCCGTCCATGTTGCTACAAAAGTCTGGTATTCATCCTTTCTGATGGAGGCATAATACTCCATAGTGTTTTTTTATACAAACTTCTGCATTAATTCTCTACACCTTAGCCAGAGTGATTTTTCAAATGCAAATCTCATTATGTCACCCTTTGCTTAAAACTTAAAAAACTAAAATTCTTACAGTCTACAAGCTCCTGTATGATCTGGCCCCAAAGAAACTCCCTCACTTTGTTTTCTATGTTCCAGTCAAGCAGATGGCTGTCAGAGCCTTGAGCATGTGATGCAGCTGAGACATTCATCCTTTTCTTATTCTCCACTCAAAGGCAACTTCCCTAAGCCTCTAGACTGGTTCAGGTGGGCCTGGAGACCATATAAGAGGAAACTGAAAATTTTCTTTAAAAAATAAATCATACCTTGTACTAAAGAATGTATTTGGTAAATACACCTGATCCTTGAACAACATGGATTTGAATTGTGTGGGTCCTCCTATATGCGGATTTCTTACAGTATGACACTGCAAATATATTTTTTCTCCTTGTGATTTTTTTTTTGAGAGAGAGAGAGAGAGAGAGAGAGAGGTGCATAAGGGTGCACGAGCAGTGGAGAGGGAGAAGCAGGCTGCCCATTGAACAGGGAGCTTGATGCAGGGCTTGACCCCAGGACTCCATGATCATGACCTGTGCCAAAGGCAGCTGCTTAATCAACTGAGCCACCCAGGCACCTTTCTCCTTATGATTTCTTAACATTTTCTTTACTCTAGTACATATAACATACAAAATGTATGTTTATAGACTGTTTATGTTACTGGTAAGGCTTTGGTTGTTAAGTGTTGGGGAGTCAAAAGTTATATGCAAATTTTTGTGCTGGGAGTTTGGTACCCCCAACCCATGCATTCTTCAAGGGTCAACCATAACATGATTAATATCTGTCACCTTCACTGAACTGGAAGCATCAAGTGATCAGGGGTCACATTTATCTTACACATCATTGTATCAGCATAGTGCTAGGAACATGGAGAGGCTCAATGACGCCTTGAATGAATAAAGCCCTGGGAAGCAATCAGCTGAGTTACGGTGCAGTTGTGTCCTCCTGGATGAGTAGAAAGTTTATTTTATAGAATCAGCCCAAATTAATCAATTTCACAGTGATATATTAATGTAAATGTGTTTTCCTGGCCATCCTGTCTTATGGAGAAAATAATGACAAATAGATTACCAAGAATATTTCTTTATTATGAAGTTTTAGGATTGAATTATCTCTACAGTCCTTTCCAGCCTGAAAAATTAGTACTTAAAATACTAAATATGACAGCTATCTCTATACTTTACTTGGAGGACTGTATCTAGTAATATGCTTTTTTTCTTTATTCTTTCCTATTTGTGGGTCATATTACTTTTAATCAATCTTTGCTCTTCCTGTTTTTGAGGGTCTTTAATAACATAAATTAGATGTAGTATCATATAATGCCTTCCTGGCAGGGAAAGAGTTTAATGACTCTGTTTATCTCTGTACAACTGTAAATTATCCTGATGTTAACCTTTGCCTCAAACTGACTAAAACTGAAGTTGAATTGCACACCCTGAATTAAAATGCCAAGTAATTGTGGATGTTAATATAAAGAACCCACTTAAGGAATGACTAGTACTGAGTTGAATATAATGAATAATTCAGTAAAAATTCAAATATTATATTAGTCAGTATAAGTTATTGTCTATAAAATTATACCTCTGTTTATTAATTTTTAAATATCCCTGACACATAAGGAACAATACTAGAACAGCTGTGTCTGATGAGCTGAGGGTTCCAGGAGGATGGAATAGCAAATTTCATGGTTTGTGTCCCCAACAGCCATCCTCCTTTTGGCAAAGGATCCAGTTTTAGTTTAAGGTTCATTCTTCCCCATTTTTTCCTTTCCATTATGGCCTCCATCCTCAACTCCAGGAGTAGAACATGTGGCTGAGGTCTAAGTCTAATAGCACATCGTATCCTTGCATTCTCCTGATCACAGTAATTGATTGAGGGATGGGCAGGTAATGCAATCAAAGCCAAAGAAATATAATAAAATTTTCAATTGGAATATTAAGACAGAGGCAGGTCCCCTGTCCTTTAGACTTGAGGTTGGAAGATGTGAAGCTGAAGATGCTGGAAGCATCTTGCTTTCATGAAAGAATGTATGTGAGGCCCAGATCCAGAGAAGTCTTAGTGACTACCAACCTCTGCATCAAGACACATCTGAAACCATCCTTGTTGTCCTGACCTTTTCAGTTATGTAAACCATTCAATTCCTTTATATCTTTTTTTTAATCTTTTTTGAGTTGATTTTTTTGTCATGTGTAACTCAGAATGGTAATACTGGTGCTTTCAAGAGTTTGTTGCAGTGTGGAATCAATGTAGAAGTGTTGGGAGGGCAAGATGAGCTTCCATCGTCCTCTCAAAATGAGAAATCACTATTGTTTGGGAACTGCCTGCTTTAAAGGAAACCGTCTTTCTGAATAAGTGAACTCTGCCATGGTTACCTCTAAGATGCAGGTCCAGCCTTTTCCAAGGAGTTTGACTTTGAAAACGTCCCCTGCTTATTAGTAGATAGGGTTTGCCAAGGACTCCAAACACTTCCACAAAGGCCACCCTCCTTCTCCAAATGGAGCAGCAAACACTAAGACTCGTTTGTTAGGTGTGTGCACAGGACGTTTTGTTTCCCAAGAGAAAAGTTTCTACTGGAGAGCAAAAGCAAGGAATAATTGTGTTAAAAGAGTTACAGATTTTAATGTTCTCAAATGGCTGTTCATCTGTATGAATGCTAGCTATAGTGTCGATATTTTCACATCTATAAACATAGAAGATACAAAGGACAAACTATCCTGCACATAATTTCTGTGCATCAACTCACACCACAGAACAGTTCAGCCAGGCTACCAGGACCAATTCCAGGAGTTAGTTCTAATCTTACCCTTCCTGGTGCCAAGACACTGTTTACACAAACTCCCTCAAGCATGTTACTTATTGAATGACCCTTGGGGCTGGGCGGGGTTGGGGTGGGGTGGGACACGTAAATAATGGTAGGGACTTCATGGATCATCTAATTAAGAATTTTTCTTAAGTTTTCTGTATCCTTGATATGTTTGCTTCACTTTTCCACTTTAACTTTCCTAAGAATCACTAAGGGAGAAGATATAACCCCATATGGGACATTAGATGCCGACTGTTTTATAAATTTAAAAAAAAATCTATTTCAGTGATCAACACATGTTTTATTCCGTTCAGCTCTCATCTCATATTTTTCCTAAGTATAAACATTTAGACATCAATATTTTCACTATCAGCAGTAATGAAAATACTGCCAATTATATTTTGTTCTATATTAGAAAACACGGTCAGAAGCCAGTTTAGTGATTTTCCATAAACAGTTCTCTGAGGGACATTAGCAAGAAAAATCGTTATCTGAGTCTTAGCCATGTGAGGAACCATTCTTGTTATTTTTATTTTCTTTGAAGAGTTCAATTATAAATTGACCTGTAAGAAGGAGGTGTCATTTTTATACTATTTTTAAAAGATCAGTCTTTTCCACTCAAGGATATTTTGCTCAAATAAAGAGAAAATAAATGCACGCACCCACAGGTATACTCAGGACTACCAAAAATTACTTTCTGGTTTAGAAGAAATTGTGTGTTTTGAGTAACAAAACTGAACTGGCCAAAAAAAAAAAAAAAAAAAAAAAAAAGAACCTGAATTTTTCAAAACCTGGATAATAAATAAGAAAAGACACTATTCAATTTTTGCTTCATCTTATTTTCTGACTTATAATCAACTCAGCTTCTTGGTCCTCTCTCTATTAAGTATTTGGTGACTTATAATGTTTACAAAGATGGAACTAAAAGGGACCCTATGTTCCTCCTGCAATGTGAGAAATCTTGTTGAATAATGGTGTTCTCTAATTTATCTGTTTACAAATAAGATGTTCAAGTACAAATGTTAAGTACTCTTTAATAATTTAAAATGCTATCTCAGAGAGCTGGAAGGTACATCTCTACAGAAAATTTTTTCTTAATATCCTACTATCTCTCTGGTGGTATAGATTTTCATAAAATGTATCTAGAGATAACGTATGTGCATGTTTGCATGTATCCACACAAACACACGATGTTAGAGATATTGATGTATATATTACACACAGCTGTTCCCAAACTTTTAGATCTCAAAAACACTTTTACTACCAAAAATTTCTTCTCACCTGCATGATAAGAGCTGAAATCTATATATTAATAAAATTTAAAAACTACATAGGATTAATCTAAGGTGTTAAATATATTTCTTCATTACTCATCACAACATAATGTACATACATTTCAACAGCCACTCCCACAGGTGCACAAAATGGAATGTACCCTTTATTAAGCGGACTAACAATGTTATTTGTAAACATGAAGTTACTGTCCACTTGTAATAGCTCTTTGTACCCACTGAAGTCCATGGAATACAGGCTGGGAGCAACTACTGAAGAGGGACATTCAAGCAATTCTTTTTGAGGACCATATGGAATGACTTCCAAGCGATGCCATGATGAAAAAAAGTACAGACTCATAAAACAAATATGAATTCTGTGTTGTTTTTATATTTCTAAGAGTATATTCCTTAGAATATATATTTCTAAGAAATTTTACCTAGAAAATTATGAGCTGCTTTTCCTTCTGCACTGTGACTCCCCTGGAGTTTCATCAAGACCTTGAATAGAGGATTATTCCTGGAACTGAAAAGGACTAAACTGGAAGAAATGAAAGTTGTGGGGTGGAGTAGAGAGAAGGGATGTTGAGGAGTGGGTGAGAACGAGAGGAGAGGCAAATTCAATATAGAATATTTGGGGCTCCTAGTTTGTAAGCTTACATTCATTGATCTAGAATTCACAAGAAGCTGGTCAGGGGGCTGAAGTAACCCAAGTATCTAATTATTAATAGAAAAGAAACAAGACTTGTCTATCTTTCTAAATTATTTTTCTAGAAACCGAATGGTCTCCTGTATTCTTCATTTATCTGTTCTCATGTTGTTTTTAAAAATTTATAATTATAGTGTTTATTTTATAAAAAGAAATCAGTTGGTTACTTACATCAAAATTTGAGATCAGAAATTATAATTGTCTAAATTTTCATTTTTTAAAATTTTTCTTTAATTTTTAAATTAAATTTTTTGTTTTAGTTTATTTATGTTTTTATTTAAATTCGTTAGTTAACATAGAGTATAATATTAGTTTCAGGTGTAGAATTTAGGGATTCATTACTCACATAGAACACTGGGTGCTCCTAACAAGTGCCCTCCTTAATCCTTAACACCTGTTTCACCCATCCCCTCACCAACCTCCCCTCCCATCAACCCTCAGTTCATTCTCTATAGTTAAACTGTTTTATGGTTTGCCTCTCTCTCTCTTTTTCTCTCTATGTTCATCTGTTTTGTTTCTTAAATTCCACATAGGTGTGAAATCATACGGTCTCTGTCCTTCTCCGACTGACTTATTTTGCTTAGCATTATACCCTCTAGCTCCATTGACATCATCGCACATACTTAGGTTGTTTTCTTGTGCTTCCTATGAACTGACAATATCTCCTTATTTCAGCAGCCCAACTCAGGATAATGCTCTGATAGTCTAGTAAGCCTTTCTAACACCTTGGTTAGCCAGATTTCAGAACTCAACAGGATTATGACTTCATTCATGCTCCAGAATATTAAATGTTTATAATAGATTGGTTAACTTTTTAAAGCTATCAATTAAACCAAACTGGCTTAGTAGAGCTAAGAAATGCATACTCTAAGATCCAACAATCTCTCTCTCATGTATAAATGCTAGAGGAATTTCCATATACATACCAGGAAACAGATAAATGGATGCTCATAGTTTGTAACAGCAAAAATAAAACAAACAAAAAACCACCCCAAAACCTGGAATAACCTACAGATCCATTAACAATAGAATGGATAAGCTATGGTATATTTAATGCCACAGAACACAATTAATCACTAACAAAGAAAACCAGCAGCTCCACAGTACATAGATGATATTAAAAGAATAACAGAGAATGAAAACAGCAAGTCATAGAAGAATGCACTTAGTTTGATCATTTCATTTATATAAAGTTCAAAACCAGGTAAAACTAAACATAACATTGTTGGTATATACACAAATGGTAAAATCATAAAGAAAAGCAAGGGAATGATTAACACAAACTCAGGTACAAATTAACTCAGGAGGATGGTTGGAGGATGTGATCTGAGAGAGGCCCACAGGGGAATTCTAAGATGCTAGTTTATTTCCTAAGATAACTGATATGTACACATTGTATATTAAGGACAATATTCCTGTATATGTATTTCACATTTTTTAAAAAAGATGTGCAAGAGGAAACATGCAAAAGTACAGTTTGTAATTTTTGCTACTAACCAACAAGATTGATGATTAAAATAGGTGCAGACTTTACCTTCCTATCCAAATTATTGTATTTGGGGAAAAAATTCCATGGGTTTGATTCTTAAATGAACCCAGGAAGGAGGACAACTTCTACAAACTATTCTACCAGCTGGAATTCTACCAGCATTTATTTCATAGGCAGTGTGAAACCAATGGTACTTCCCAAATCATAACTTGACATGGGGCTCAAGTTCAGAGATTGCAGGAAAAGTAGTTTTTGTTCTGTTTCGTTTTGTTTTTTAAGGTAAGAATAAAGTCAGGTGGAAGAAGTCTGGAGAGCTTGATCTGTGTACATTTGAGAATTGCCTCAGGCCATTGAAACTTAAGAGTATGCTGAAAAGAGGAAGAAATCCTTACAATGTTTTCATTCTACCTCCTAATTTTTTTTTTTAAAAGACTTCATTTATTTAACAGACAGAGATCACAAGTAGGCAGAGAGGCAGGCAGAGAGAGAGGAAGGGAAACAGGCTCCCTGCTGAGCAGAGAGCCAATCCGGGCTCGATCCCATTGTGACCTGAGCCAAAGGCAGAGGCTTTAACCCACTGAGCCACCCAGGCGCCCTCCACCTCCTAATTTTAAAGAGAAAACCAAACCAAAAGAGATTGTATTAGTTATAAAAGTTACTCAGAGAGCTAGTAAAGACCAGCATAGAACCCAGCTCTCGTTTTATTTTAATGCCTGGCGTTATAGTACAGTGAGTCATTAGGCACGGACCTCTCAGGGAGACCGGGGTTCGGATTCCACCTCTTCCATTTACTTACTCTCAGAAAATTGTAACATGTAAACCTATGAAATGCTGGTAATTATAGTTCTTATTGCATAGGGTTTGTATCAGGATTAAATAAGGTCATACACATATAGTACTCTGTATAATGTCTGGCTCTCAGTAAGTGCTTGGCAGCTATTTATTACTATGAATAAAACAAAGTTTATTTGTGATCAATTTTGAAGCTGGTATTAGTTCTTAAGTGTTTTATAAAGCATATAACAATTTTTCATATTTCCCCAATTACCAGGAAAGGCCTGTTTAACATTTCCTTCTAGAATCTTATTATATGTTATATACAGTAAGTGAGACACACTTGGAGTTAGTCCAGTTTTTGCTCTCCCATTTATTGACCTGTAACCTTTTCTGAGTTTCTGTTTCTTTCATTACATAATAATATGTATAGAAAGACTGTGTGAAAATTACACGAGGTGATTGATAAGAGAATGCCTGGGACATTACACATGCACAAATATTTCCTTTTTATGTATTTCTTCATTTTATTCTTCTATTATTGTCAAAAGAAGGAAGAAAAATTAAATTTTGATTCCTGAGATTCCTGAAATTTCCATGGCACAGTTGTAATATTAGCAGTAGAAAGAAGAATTTGAAAAGTATAAAGTAAATATAAATACTGATAATTTTGATTTCTGATGTGTGTATTGCACACCATTCTAACCTCTTATTTGCCAAAGGAATTCCTGTAAATTTCTTGACTGATGTCTTTATATAAAAAGGGAAGTCCACAGAAAAAGGAGATTTCTTTTCCAATCAATATTGTTTTAGTACAATGTACACAATAACTATGCTTATCTATTCGAGCAGTGTTTTTAATTTCATACAAAAAAATAAAAGAAAGTTAGATCACACAACAAAGTGCTTGACCTACATATAGATATATACCTTTATATCTGGAAATTTGTTTTATTTCTAATATTTAAGATATATATATATTAAAGTCTTTCAGAGATACAAGATGACAGACTACATACCATATGTTTTAAGATCAAATATCAATATCAGGACATATCTACAAATACAAAGATTGTGCTATTACTGACACATAGATCCATTCTGATTAAACACCTCTGATTGCAAAGATACATGAAATCATAGCATGACAGTGATAAAAGAAATCTTAGAAAACATTTGACTAAAATCCTGATTTTTCAAGAGGAAGCTGAAAACCCCCAAAAGGAAAATTACTTGTACAAGTCACACAAAAAATTGGTCAAAGAATCCAAACTGTATCTGGAACCTGACATTCGGCTCCTGTGGCTTCCAACAGCCTCTGACAACCATGGCAGGGGTTATGCCAGGGAAAGTCTTTCCAGAGGTTGCTCCCAATACCAGAACATTACTTTCTTTTTAAGGTATGAGTGGAGCAAGGATTGGATGAAAAAGTAAGATAGATATTAAACATCAAATAAGTGGCAAACCTTGAACTGCCCTAGATACATAATTTTTTCTACCTAATCTGATCCCAGGAAATCCCAGTGTTGTGGTGACTTTGGTGGGAGAACTACTATCTGGGGCCACATTTCCAGTGAAGATTCCAAGCATCTGTGGTTTGGGAAAATAGGGAAAAATGAACGAAACGGATTTACTGTTGGGTGTTGAAGTTTTGAGATAGGAAAGACATATATAACTATGAGGAAACTGTAAGATGAATGATACATATTGCTTTAACAAACACCTATTGAGTATCTGTTATGTGCAAGCCAGGCAGTACCCCAAGTATTTATAATAGAAAGATGAATAAGAAAAGAGTGAACCTAACTAGTATAATATATATTTTTTAAAGATTTTATTTATTTATTTGACAGACAGATCACAAGTAGACAGAGAGGCAGGCAGAAAGAGAGAGGAGGAAACAGGCTCTCTGCTGAGCAGAGAGCCCGATGCGAGGCTCGATCCCAGGAGATCCCAGGACTCTGGGATCATGACCTAAGCCAAAGGCAGAGGCTTTAACCCACTGAGCCACCCAGGTGCCCTAGTGTAATGTATTTAATGAGAGGAATTTAACAGCTCATGTGATGTACCGAAAGACCAGGAGCTGGCCTTAGGCATTAATCTCTTTCTCTAGGAACTTAGATGATACTTTCAGAACATTCTCCTTTTCCCTTCCTCTTCTATCCCAGCCTCCCTTGGTAAGTCTGCCTCAGGCTTTTCTATACACTGGGAGAACCTAAGAAAACAGCATATTATGATTTATGTATATCCAACATGAGTCCATAGAAAATACAGAAAAGACCAGAACTGTTAAAGCAAATAATTTGCGTGTAAGTAGTTTTCCAGTGGAGTCAAAGGAGAATATATTTTAATCTAAGATTAAATGATGGGAATGTTAAAACACAAAGTTGAACAAATTATCCCGACATATTTTTTAAAATTTTAAAGATTTATTTATTTGAGAGAGAGAGAGCATAGGAGAGGGGCAGAGGGAGAAAGTCTTTTTCTCTTATTAAAGATTTTATTTATTTATTTGTCAGAGAGAGAGAGAGAGAAAGAGAGCACGAGCAAGGGGAGCAGTAGACAGAGGGAGAAGCAGGTTCCTTGCTAAGCAAGGAGCCTGATATGGGACTTGATCCCAGGACCCTGGGATCATGACCTGAGCTGAAGGCGGACGCTTAACTGACTGAGCCACCCAGGCATCCTTATCCCTACATTTGGAGTTGATATTCAAAGAACTCAAAGATTGAGTAAGGACAAATAGATAGTGGCAATATAATGTTAGAGGTGTCATGGTAGCTCCGCCTAAAAAGTGTCACGCACGCAAGAACACACACAGTCACTAATTTTGCCAGGGATAGAGGAAATGTTATTAAGATCTAATCTGGGTCTTAAAAGATAAGTATGTTTTTGTCCCAAAACGAAGATGGAAGAGAATATTCCAGGTGAAGACAAAAATGACGAACTTATCGATGACGAGCTGCTGAATAAGCAAATCCACAGAGACAGAAAAAAGATCAAGGATTCCCAAGAAAAGTGACTGCTAATGGCCATAGGGTTTCTTTCTGGGGTACATAAAATGTTCTGGGAATTATATAGTTGCTGATGGTTACACAACTCCGTGAACATCCTAAAAATCTGATTTATACTTTTAAAAATGAATTTTATGATATGTTAATTATATCTTTGTAAAAATAAATTTATAAAAAGGATAACTGCTTAGCTTCAGTGGAATTTTGAAAGGTTAAGGAACAGTCATTATGTAGATGTAACTTTAATGAACATTAATAAACTGAATATATCCCATTGAGATATATAAAAGAAGAAAAAAAAACTAAAAAATAAAAGGAAACATTTATAAAAATCTGTAACTGGACAGATTTTATACACGTTTCCCTTAATCTTTGATTAATGAATATGGTAAAAAATAAACATTAAAGAGATATATAATATGAGTAGTATAATTAGTAGATTTAAAATATCTATACTCAACTTTTACCATTGAGAATGCATTTTATTTTCCAGTGTCTTCTGAAAATTTAAAAAAATTCTTAGTCTAGAAAAAATCTTAGTAAGTTCCAAAACAGAAAATGTACAGTATAAATTTTTAGCATGATGAAATGAAAATGATTATTTTTTAAGATTTAACTATGGTAAAAATAATCACTTGGGATTTTTTGGTAAGAATTCTCCTGAACAATTACAGGATTGTGAAAAAATTAAAATGACAAAGACTTTTTAGACATCACCAAGGAAAATACCATATACAAAAACATACAGCATGTAGTCAAAACAAAAATCAGGAGAAAATACATCATTTAAATTATTTCATTAAGTTATAAAGAATAAAAAGAAATGAACAAAGCATTCAATCCAAGAAACTATTTTTTTAAAAAGCAAAGGAAAGTGGGAGAAAGTGATAACAAAGGAAAAAGAAATAAAAGTTAGATAAAAGCATAATGGTAGATTTGATCAATAAACCTCAAAGATCTCACTGGAAAGGATGATTAAAATAATCGGCTCTCTAGCATAGCAAATCCAGAAAAAGAAAAAGAAGACCATATGAACATTACGGATAAAAAGTATTAAACAACTACAGATTGGGAGCAGATAAAGTTTTAGGAACATGTAATATGTAAGTCTTCGCTGATAAATGAAAAGAAATTGGTAAAATGGATAACTTTTCTAGGAAAATTGGCTTATACAGAAGAAGAAACATGAAATAGACTAGTAAACCAAAAACAAGTGAAAAAAGTTGGTCAAGAATGCTCTCTTCCTCAAATATTTGGGTTCAAATTATTTTATAGACAGGTGTTTTTTTAATTATTTGAGAGAGCGAGCTAGAGAGAGAGTGTGTATGTGTGCGCATGTGTGCGTGTGCAGGGGAGAGGGGCAGATGAAGAGGGGGAGAGAGTCTCAAGCAGACTCCATGCTGAGCACAGAGCCCTACACAGGGCTGGATCCCACAACCGAGATCACAATTTAACCAAAGCCAGGAGTCAGACACTTAAGCAACTGTACCACCCAGGCACCCCAGATAGGTTTTTTTATTTCTTTTTTTAAAGATTTTATTTATTTGACAGAGAGAGACACAGCAAGAGAGGGAGCACAAGCAGGGGGTGTAGGGGAGGGAGAAGTAGGCTTCCCGCTGAGCAGAGAGCCCGACGTGGGGCTCCGTTCCAGGACCCTGGGATCATGACCTGAGCCAAAGGCAGAAGCTTAACAACTGAGCCACGCAGGCGCCCCTGCACCCCAGATAGGTTTTATTTTGAAGAAAAGACATCCACAACATTTAATTAGTTCCCAAACATAAAATGGAAAACTCCGTGTTCTTTGTATCAAGGTATTATAATGCTGATGTCGAAATACAATAAAGGCTTAATTTTAAAAATACAGAGAAAGACCTCTCATTTATTAGCATAGTTATAGGAACTCATCATTTAAAAAGTAAAGTATATGGAGACTGGCTTACTTAGGTGTGTAGCAGGCACAGTGTCCAGGGCCCACCCATACATTTAAGTGCCCATAAAAAGTCTTCATTTATTTTAAAATCAGAAGGAAAATGAACTTGTTGGTCAAATAAAATGTTTTCATATATAATATAAATATATTCATCTTTATATGAACACTTATAAAATATAATTTTTCATAAATATTTTTAAAATTTCTATTTTTTAATTGAGGAAGGGGCCCACAAAGCCAAAAGTGGCTAAGAGCCATGAATGTCACAATGATCCCTGCTTGCTTAATGATGGCTTGACAACCGTTCAGAGCAATATTTATGCTTAGCAGAACTGTGCCAAAGAAATTTCTCTGTAATTTATCAGTGTGGAAATAAGAGCACCTGTTTGGGATTCATTTTCTCATTCACAAATTTACTATTTTCCCCACACGTCTCACTGTGTCTCTTTGAGAACTGACAATTTGTTATTCTTTGTAAAAAAAAAATACCCCAAAACACAGGGGTTTTATAAGCTAAAGCACAATATGCTTTGGCATCATTCCATAACAAAGCCTGCAGGAGGTGGAGCCTCAGGTGGGCACACCCTCAAGCCAGTACCAAATCAGATCCCTGAGCAAAACATCGCCTGCCAGCTGTGTCTTCAACTCCACCTTGTTTTACTGCCTCCTGTTCTTTCCACTAAATCCCTTCACTGTCATTCATCAAGATGTCTCTTTCACCTAGAAAATTATAGAATTGAAGGAAACACTTGCTCTCACAATTCTAAAACAAATAGAATATGCAATAGAAGAAGTAAATTTTTAAAGGAAGTTTTTTTTTTCCCCTTAACAAATACCATCCTTAACATCTTTCAGCCTATGACCCACAATTCTAATTTTATCTTTGCAATATTTCTTCCAAAACACTGCTTTTTTGGTCATCTATGTAAAATCAGAAAAATTTCTTTCTCCCTTTCCCCCCAAAGTCCTTATGTATCTTTATCTTACGTCGTTTATTTGTGATACTGTCTAAACTCTCACAGAAAAACTGCCGCGAAAGACTTTAAGCCAAGAGGATGGGTCCTCGCCCAGTCTGGGAGGTATGGGTGAAGCTGAAGCCAGTTTTTAAAGGATAAGTAGGAGATGGTCCAGTATTTAGGTCTTTATCTACAAAACAGCTGGGAAAGAAGCTGTGCACATATAACAGAAACTCAGTTCCCAGGCAGTGTGTCTTCTAGTCAGAGTAGTGCTAACACCTCACTTTTCAGGGTTGTCATAAAGGTTAGAGAAGCTACACTACAAGCCCTTTGCTGAGGACCTAGCAAACACCAGGTGCTCTGGAAACAACTATCATCAGTATCACTAGTATTGGCAGCAGACAGTCTGTGGAACCGAACTCATTTTCATGTAGCTACTCCCCAATTTATAAAGTGATTTTAAGTGCCTTGAATACATTTATCTCCTTTCTTCAAGCTCTGTGGAGGCCAGTATTTCCACCACCACCACCACCCCCCCTTTAAAAGCAAGAAAACTAGGATTTGGGAAATTTAAGTGACTTGTCCTAAATGAAAGGGTACTTTTTATTCCAAATCCTGTGTGTCCTTGCTTCTAACAAGTTAAAGACCTGCTTAACATGCATTATAATTGCTTTTCCATTCACACTTTCCATTCACACTTTCAAATGATTAGTTGAAGTGATTTTGTAATGACTCTATTTGAATATCTTGTATTTCCTTTCCAAAAAGAAGTGATTTGAAGTCTTAGCCATCAACACAGTATTATACGTTTTGCTAAAATGGAGGAGTCTAGATTAAGTGTGATTTTATTTATTATTTTATTTTAAAGATTTTATTTATTTATTTGACAGAGAGAGAGCCCAAGTAGGCAGAGCGGCAGGCAGAGGGAGAGGGAGAAGCAGGCTCTCCTCTAAGCAGGGAGCTCAATGTAGGGCTTGATCCCAGAAGCCTGGGATGATGACCTGAGCCAAAGGCAGCCACTTAACCAACTGAGTTTACAATGCCACAGAAGGAGGGGGAGTTGTTGTGTTTTTTTTTTAATCTCTACTCTATATGGATAATGTCTCTAAAATAAAATTGATACACCTTCTAACACTCTGTATTTTTACATTTCATATAATGCTCCTAATAGAATCTTTCTATTCATTGGACTTCCGACTTGCTTTTGCCAAGTGTTACAAACTGTTAGATACAGTTGATGTTCTCATTGCTTTTCATTGATTGCCAATCTCTAGCATTTATTTCATATTCCATTATTGCTTTCTCATCTTCACTACATTTGAGGGGATGGTTGTCAATTTTCTAACATTGCTAAAAATATTCCTGGTTCACACAATGAAATTCAGACTTTAAGTGAAGGTCATATTAAACAAAGGGGTGAGAAATGAAGATTTTGAGGGATAACGTTTGAGGAAAAATTAACAGCTAAAGCCAAATTGCTAAATTACAGCATGTTGGTTGTTCAATTACTGGAAACTGCAGCAAAACTGCACCAAGACCTCAGAATAATTGTGGAATCATCTCAGAGAAAGTGCAGTTGTGAGAACCAAATCTATCAGATTAAACCCACCCAGTTAGTCAGAAACAATTTACTTGTTTTAGCAAAAGGAAAATACTTCTCCTTTTCTCAATACTTAGAAATAAGAAGCTGTATGCAGGGGCGCCTGGGTGGCTCAGTGGGTTAAAGCCTCTGCCTTCAGCTCAGGTCATGATCCCAGGTTCCTGGGATAGAGCCCCGCATCGCATCCGGCTCTCTGCTCGGCAGGGAGCCTGCTTGCCTTCCTCTCTCTGCCTGCCTCTCTGCCTACTTGTGGTCTCTGTCTGTCAAATAAATAAATAAAACCTTAAAAAAAAAAAAAAAGAAGCTGTATGCAAGGATGGATGACAGCAAGAAAAGGTTGGGTGAATCTTGGAGCAGCTGCTCAAATTCAATGAACTGAGGAATAAATTAGGGCAATCAAATCAAAACCAGATAAAGCCATAAAGCTAAGGTAGTGAAATAGCCAACAGCTATGCCAATAAAGCAATATGATGCTGGCCCCGAAGCAACAGCTGTCCCTGAAAGTGGCATGCTCTGATTCAGTAATGCCAGATGCACTGGGCCAAGGCATTGTTCAGACATGTGGGGGCTTGAGTCCTGATGCACAGAGCTGGTCCTTTGCTTTAAAAGGAGCAGATGAAATGTAGTGATGTATATTCAAACATGCTCAAATCAGTACATCCTCAGCCCAAGCAAGGCTTGCTTCATAAAGGGCTCCCTCTGAGCTCTGAGTCTCTTTCCATAGCAGCAACAGTTTGATCTGCTAATTTGATTGCTACTGCAATGCCACTAAACACCACAGGCTGCCACGGAAGTCTGAAACCATTTAGACTGGTTCTGTTTGCTTGATCTGTAGGGAATTGAGAATAAAAACAGACACCTCAAAAGACTGTTTCTCTTCTGTTTTGCATGGGGGGCACTGGCACCAGGAGCTATGTGTGTGTTGGAATGGGTTTAAGCTACCGGGTTAGCGGACTGACGCTGCACAGATTCCATGGCTGTGCCAGCTGCGTTGGAGAAAGAGTGAAGTCCTCAGAGCTGGTGAAACCAGTTGTTATGTCCGAGTGTTAGCCGCGCCCTCTCATGTTTTCAAGTATGTATTACATTCTTCTCTCTGACTTGTTGTTAAGGTGGCCTTTTCTTCTCCCCCCTCACTCAAAGAACTGTTCCTGTTCCTGTTATTTTCTAAGGTAGTTCTTTAGCTAAAATCCATTTAGCCATTGCCCAACTCACTATAAATAGTTCAGTTTTACATGCCTGCCAGAAAGAAATGCAAACAGGCACATGTTCTGTAACTCACTATGTTTTCTCAAGCCTTGCACAGAGTTCAGGCCTACACTAAGTCCTTTCATGTATTATTTCACTGGCTCACCCATATTTGCCCACGTGGTTCAAAATCACCAACTCTTAGGTACCTGAGTGAGAATTCTGGCATTATAGTTACACAAACCAAAACCTTGTAAAGGAAACTTTTGCTCTTTTACTAGATAGCTATATATATATACTTAAAAAAACAAAAGCAAAAACAAACCTCCTTCACTTCAAAAACAAAAACAAAGTGACTCTTTATTTCTTACATGATTTCTTGTTCTAGGAATACTATAAACCAGAGTTGGCTAACTTTTTCTCTAAGAGGACAGATAGTAAATATTTTTTTGCCTTTGTGGGTCAGAGGCTCTCCATTCCAACTACTTGACTCTGCCATTGTAGCTTAAAAGCAGCCACATAAATAAATGGGGATGATTATGTTTCAATAATACTTTATGGACACTGAAATTTGAATTTTGTATTATTTTTGCATGTCATGAAGTACTGTTCTTCTTTTGATTTTTTTTAGCCATTTAAAAAAATGTAAATACCATTCTTAGCTTGTAGGCCTTTCATAAACAGGCGGCAGGCCAAATTTGGTCCATGAGTTGTAGTTTGCTGACCTCTCGTATAAATGAGGGTTTTTTGTTGTTGTTTTGTTTTTTCATTTTTTAATTAGAGAAAGGCTGTGCTCCACACAGTACTACAGCAACACAGCATTGTAGCTGTATGGAGAGAGTACTTATTTCCTATGAAAAAGCTGTAAGAATAGCAATAAAACCCTGTGGATTAACGGCAAAATATCAAGAAACTACATTTAATCCTTTCAGCCTCTTGAGCTATACGAATGCCTAGTGTGCATTGCTTGAATAAATCATTAGGCAACAGTTATGGATTATAACCAGTGAAGAGATCTATTACAGTGAAGAGATTCTGGAATTAAACTTTCCAAAGTTATGCACAGCCCTGATAATTCAGTAAGAAGGTGAAACTTTCTCTATGAATAAATCGGCTACTTCTACCTTCCTGCATCTCCACTTCCAGTGCTTTAGGTTTTGGTGGAAAGGATTCTTCATTTTACTGGCAGTATCCTCTTTCTGACTTAGCTGTATAATGAAGCCATCAGGGGTAGCAAGCAACTCAATATAAGATTGATAGCTTGATTACAGCATGACTAGCCTAAATGCTCCTATGAGTAATATTGTGCATTTCATTTGCAATTTTTTCAGCTAGTCTCACAGTTCCTGGCCAACAGGCATACTTCTAGATTACAAGGCAACAATTTTGAAAATATTTCGAGACTGCTGCAATATGGTTTAATAGAATAGTATGTAAAGACAAATCCATAATACTGAATCCTACAAGCACAATTCATGATTGTTACTATTATATAAACAATGAGACCATCTAGGGAAGACAGAATCCTTAAAGCAAGGCACTTTGTTTCTGGATGGGGTTCATTTAACCTTAGATAATTCTATACAATATTCATCTTGCTTCTTCCCGAGAAGCAAAATAATAATAATAATAATAAAATTTTAAAAAGTGTCATCTGATCTTGAGCTAAGCAGGGACAAGTACACATTTCCTATCAGTGTTATTATTACTGGGTATCTTTTGGCAATCCTAAAAGGCTGTGTGTCTTTGGCATGTATCACTGGCTTTTAACATCGCAATAAACTGTTATACATTTCTCCTCTCCCATTTTTCTCTACTTTAAGATTTATTACTTTTTAAGCTGACAGGTTATATATTTTCCTTAAAACCCAAATCTGATCATGCTTTTCCTCTGCTCCAAAGATTCAATATACATTCACTTAAATGAGAATTAAGTTCAAACATTTAGCCAGCTGCCCAAGTGTCTCAATAATTTGATTATTTCAGTTATTCACCTTCAATTTTTACAATATTCCTTCCTCAGCATCCTTTCACACCTCGCTGCAACCATGCCTTTGTCCAGGTGGTTACTTCAGAGCTGTCTGCAATGCCCTTCTCCTTCACCATTGCCTGTCAATGTACCATTCCTCTTTCAACATCTAAGTCAAATCTCGACTCTTCTAAGAATTTGTAAACACTTAAACCAAAGATATGTTCTTCTTCATTTAGATAATCATGGTTACTCACAGACTGTCTTGGAAATAAATTTTAAACGCAGATAGACAGATAGATTGATTGACTCCTTTTATTGCAGGTTATAAGCCATGGAGGACAAGTATCTTTGCATTTTCTGAAGCATTTGGTATGATCCTTCACATACACAAGAGCAAAAGGCCATGATTTCTAGAGCAGGGCTTTGCAAGGATGCATCATTCGAGAATCCGCTGTCATTACAACATTTAGGTCTCCACTTAAGACCATTTCTTATCAGAGCCTGCTGAGGTGAGCTAATTACAATGCCTTGTAAGTAGCTTTAATTAAACCAAGAATCTTGCTGGGTGTGATGTGAGGGGGTAGAAAATGAAAAACAAAAACAAAAACACCCCACAAATTATAATTTCAAAACTTTTAGTTTTTTTCTATGCACAAGAACTAGAGACTGGAAATCTCTTTTGCTTCCAATGCTTTAAGTAAAAGATTGTAATTAAAAAAAAAATTGGTGTGGCGGGGGTTGTGTTGTTTTATTTGGGCATAAGTAAGGGAAAGCCCATAGCTAGCAGGGAGACTGAAGTGACTTTGTGGCTCTGAGAAGAAAAACATTTTCTTTAGAGGGAAAAGAATGGCATCAGAGAGAAACTGTTTTTGAGCTATATAAGCGGAGTCTGAGCTGATGGGAAAGAGACAGTGGGAGAGAACATTATTCTCTTCACAGAACCCAGATTAACTCTGACAACCCAAAGACTGGCAGCTTTAGAAACTTTGAGAGATGTGACTTTGATGTTTGTGTTCTCACAATGGGCACAGTCAACAATGTCTGTGGATCTCTGTGGAGATTCATAGCCAGTGTGATAATGGACAAGCTAAAGAACAAGATGGAAAACACTGAACACAGAGGCTGCAGCTGACAGACTAATTGTCGTTTCATGCCCAGCCTCCTTTTGGAGACTCTTAACAATTAGCCATTGAACCCTGTGAGGAGGATGACATTGTGCCATCATGAGGGAGGACGTTTGGATCTTTAAAACTGATGTGACATCATTTTGTAGGCATAGACTAGAATATAGTCATTTAATAAGTTTTATTTAATAAGATTATGTCGATTTTGATTTGAATTCTAGATGACCAGAATTGTCATTCGGGTGTAACCGCCTCATTCAGAAGCTCTTCAACCATCATCCTAACATAGACTATTGCGACATCCACAGTGCACTATTTTTAAGCCAAATAGAAATATGCAGGCCCAGTAGAGGATGCAAACTTTGGTGATTCTGATATTTTTAAAGTATTAACATTATACCTTCTTATTCACTTAACCTTCAAGTTTTCACAAAGCATTCTTAGTACTAGGAAGAGAAGTGCTATCATGACTATGTATGATTTGAGTTTATATTCTCCCCCCATACTACCCACAAACACAACTGGTTTGTGTGTAGACTTAAGTCTGTGAGTGAGTATACCTGACAGTGACCACAGCTACCTCACATCTGCTACCTCAAGTCCAGATCTGTAGTCCTGAGGAACAAGGCATTCATGTAGCTCACAGTGTAAGTTACACTGGGTGGCAGGACAGTTTACCAGCTCCACCACAGAAATACCCCAGCGTTGCTAATGAGAGGATGCCAACAGCCTAGTTCCCCACCTTCAACACCGTATTTTTTTCTTTTTTAATTTTGGTCACATTAAATACATTAGAATTCCAACTCCACTTCAATTATTTTCAAATTATATATATATATATATTTACAGGTATACACATACACACACGCACACACACCTCCCAAGACAAATATGTGGCAATATAGAACTGTGTTTTATATGAACAGAGATACTTAAGAAATATAGCTAATTCCCAAGGCTCCCAAATGTGCTTCACTTCCATTTCCCTGCTACTATGTAGCTAATAATAAGAAAAATAAATCTATCAGCCAGACATATCAGTCTATTCTGATATGATTTTGATTTTAACTTTAATCAGAGTCAGCATAGGCTATCTATATGTCTTTCCTCTAATTTTCTCTCCTTGACTTTGTTTTAATCATGCTTCTTAGGGAAACTTCTTTTCTTTTTGCAGGAATATTCTCATACTACATGTATTCTCTTCACATATTAAAAACAAATTTTTAATCCAGTTACATTTATGTATTCTCACTGGCCATTTAAAAAAACAGACTAGTTTTGGGGGAAGGCAGAAAAAAAGCTTAAGAACAATGATGATTTTTATGAATTTTCAATCTTTTTTTTTTTTCTATTCACCCAAAATAGCATTGTTGCTTTAAGGGGTAAGTAAGAAGAAAGGAAACTCTGTATTTTTCCTAATGGGCTACTTAATAAGTACTTATTTCTAGCAAAGGAAAAAGCAGCTTTAGTATTATAGTGGTAAATCAAGGTACCTAAATTACCTTCCTTAGGAGGCCCTTGCAGCATTTTCTGGCAGTGCTGGGATGCCTCCTTACCTAGCATGGACACACTGCTAGTGTCAGAGTGGCCATGTTCCTTCTCCTTTCCTTCACCAGGTATTTCTGGATGAGATCCAAGTTCACAGGATTCAATGATTGGGGTGCTGGGTCTGACTACTTTCCAAATGCTAATTTGGATGACAGTCTGTGATGAGCACAGTGGCATTTTCAGTGTGGGTCACTTTTGTCCCCTAAGTCTCAAGCTGACTTTAGAAATGTTGTGCTTACATGGAGTGCTGACATATGAAGGATGGAGAGAAATGCCAGAAAATCCTTTGACTTTCTCCCTCAGGAGCATGAGTCATGGTGGTTCAAAGGAGGAGAGATTTCGCAGCCTGTATCTTCACTGCCTTCTTGGTGCACTCCTGCAGTGCTCTTGGTCTAGACTAGCAGCTTCCAGAGACCCAGAGCTGAAGAGCTCTTTGCCATTCTTGGCTTGGCTCCCACAAATCAATTTGGAGGCACAACCAAGACTGATGTTAGAACTAATAAAATACAGTGAATAAAGATAGGCAAGATAAGTAAGATTTCCCCAATGTCTAGTTATGTACTAGTACATGTGCTTGTAAGTAAAGCCATGCATACAAGCAGAGGCATTCACAGAGGATTTGATCTATGATCGTAATTTGGATTTAGACAGAAGAATACACAGAAAAAAATTTGTCAGAGGGGACAGTTTTTGCATAAAAGATGGGAGAAGAACATGTTGGTTTCAAGGTCAAAATGGGAGAGAAAATTGTGGGCGAAAAATCATCTTGTTAATAGCAAGATAGGGTAAATACTTGGTTGGAAGGATACAGAAACACTCTTGGGCAGTAAAGTGTGAATTAGACTCTGAAAGTTGTAATTCACAGAGAAGACCTTCTCTATACTTCACCGAATGTTTTGTCCAGAGTGACACTACTAAGTACTAAAAGATTGCTGATGAGTGACACTAGAGACCAGTGTTAACCACTGCTTTGCCACCTCTGCTGCACATTGCTTTAGACAACTTTGGCGGCTCTTTTGGAGATTCAGGTTTCCTGTTTGTTTGTAAATCTACAGGGTTATTGCTGTGTTGTCAAAGTCCCACACACTAATATCTAGTTTCACAAATGAGTTTCATGGCAGAATCTAGATTTTTCCATCTCATCATGTTACCACAGATTCATGTTTGTTAGAGAAAGATGTTATCAACAAGCCCAGCAAGGACACGTTGCCTGAAGAGAGAGTATTATTGCTTTCATGGGAAAGCTTCTGAAGCTTGATGGACTATTCTAGGATAAAAGGGAGAGAAAAATAGTATGTGTAATTTAGATAAACTCTACTGCAAATAGAAACCTAATCCTTTTATCTTATTTGTGAAGAGGGAGCATGTGACAGAAATTGGTTTCATGGTTTTCCATGGGGTTCAAAATAGAAAAATAAGCATACACACATTCATTAGGATAATTATCTGGGGATAGTGGTAATGATGTTTATTTAGCAGAAGAAAATAGTTTCAGATCTGCAGATATAAAAGTTAGAATTCCAGAACATTAGAGTTAAAAGAAAACTTCAGGATGATTTAACCACAGTGAAGCCCAGGGAAGTCAACTGGCGCTCAAGGTCATGCACTGAGTAGAAAAATGCCTGGACTCACTGAGATACGATTAGAGCCAATAGCACAGGAATAGAGTGTGCATATTATGAATTACCAAGCCCTTTTTCTCTTCTTTTCTGCTGATCTCATCCCACTTAACGGGAGTGACATGAAAACACTGAGAAAATAAGTGAAGAGCTGTGTATGTTTCTAGATCTATTGGTGGCACCTATGAATGACTTGGCATGTAAAAAGGTTGAAGCTGGTATCTAAACTGAAATCTTTAATTCTCTATTTATTTGGAAAGAGTTGTATTTGATTATATAACTATTTATGGAAGACTGTATTTTCCAAAGATGGTAGTAACAATATCTCATTCTAGTTGTTCTTGCTACTCTCCTCATCCAGAGGTGGGTTGATTTCTCAACCTGATCTACTCCTCAACCTCAACTCTCCTGCCCACCCCTCACCACCTCCCCCACCCCTCCCCCACTCTGCTTACACCTGGGTGTTCCTTTGTGACTGTTTGGTGAAATAATGCTATACAACTTCAGAACTAGGCCAGATAGGGCAGTATGGCCTCTATATCTATACTGAAATACTTGCCTCGGGATCAAGCAGCTATGCTGTGAGGGAAGCCCAAGCCACCCAAAGAGGCCACTTATTCATGTTCAGGCCAAAAGCTCCAGTCACATGTGTGAGAAAGCCTTCAAGATGATTCTGGTAGCCAACACCATCTGATTGCAGCTGCATAAGGGACCACAGACGAAAACTGCCCAGCTGAACCCAGTTTCCCTGCCAAACAATGACAAATAAAAACAAATGACTGCTGTTACTTTAAATTATCAAGGTTTTGAGATGACCTGTTATAATAGGGAAAATGCTACTCCTTAAAATGGGAGGGAAAAGGCAAAAAAGTTATTATTCTTTAAAAGATGAAATAAATTTAGAATCAATCAGACTCACATTCTACCACAAAGATACAAACTGATTTTGAAGAAAAATGTAAATAGCAAAGCTCATGTAGTTTTAAGCAAAATCCATAGACAAGAGAGTATTTAATGGGGGTGGAAGTGTCAACAATATTTTCTAAGCTTAAAATGCTAAGTTATATAGATTCAAAATTATTGTGCACAGATCTTCGTATTTGCTAAAAAAAAAAAAAAAATAGGCAAGGTGACCTTATGCATCTTTTCCACCTCTAACTTCTGTCATTCTCTTTTCATCGTGTGGGTGTTCAGTTTGCTGAAAAAGCCAGATTTCAGAACAGCTTTCTTTCGGAAATGATGTTTTTAAAGTTAAGAAAAAAAGCTTGCCACATTGTAGAAGTGGCAGCTATAAAATTAGATACAAAAATAAATCAAAAATTCGTAACAATTGTGCTGCAAAAGATGAATTGAGAACTGAATTCAAAGTAAAATTAACAAAGTGGGCTTCTGATTAAATGAACAAGCCAAATCACTTACAGTATGATAATATGTTGGAAATGGCTAGAGATGTTACAAAATAAATGAGGAAAATATTATGTGTACAGTGCTAGGATTGAGCCAGCATAAAATAAGAATTTCAGAAAGTATGATCTCATAGTATAAGGTAGGGGTCAGAGAACTGGGTTAATTTCTAGCTCTAACAAAAAGAACGCTGAAAATCGTGCTTAGAAAATGCAGAGAAATGAAAACCATTATATGTCAAAAAAGTTTTACACTGGTAAAAAAAAGATACAAGGTAGAAAACCAAGGGATTTTGAGGGGGTTGTATAAGATGAAAGTAGTTCCTTCCCTCCCCCTGCATCCCACCCCCGCTGTCCTCAGATACATGTCAACACCATACTTTTTAAAGAGCAAAAGTAACTCCATGTTCCTCACTTACATCTGCACAGATGGCAACAATAATCATTAGTTTCCTAACAACTCATCATCACTTTCTAAGTAAAGGTTGGAGACCTTCTTTGGATTGAAGTTTTAATAAGGCAAAGGATTTCACTGGAGTTCCTATATTAACAAGTAGGTTTTGCTCATTTGTAGCATCTACTCAGCATGATGCTTAGCACTTCAGAAGGATGCAGAGGTCTAAAGCCTATGAACAACTAGTTCTTATCTAATTGAAGGGGCAGAATTAAATTAATAAAGAATAATAAGTCCTGGAAAAGTCTAAGCAATGCTGTTGCTGTTGTTTTTTTAAGATTTATTTGTTTTAGCAAGGGATAGAGAGAGTGTGAGAGAAGGGGCAGAGGGAGAGATGAGAGAGAATCCCAAGCAGACTACACACTGAGTGCAGTGCCCAACAGAGGACTCAATTCCAGAACCCCAACATCGTGACCTGAGCCAAAACCAATGGTCAGGCACTTAACCTTGACTGAGCCACCCAGGCACCCCCAAGCAGTGTTTATAAGAAAATGGAGTAAGTGGGGTTTGAAATATAGGTGAGAAATACTATCAGAGGAAGTCATCCTTAGTAAGTGTCTTGCTCTATACGTGGTACACAGTAGGTGTTCAAGCAATATTTATGGAAAAAAATGAACAAGCAATGCAAACATCTGAAAAAGTGGCCTAAAACTCTGTTAAGCGGTGTTCCAGCTCAACTAGAGATGCACGGGCAAGGTTGGATATCAGGGCATGACTCAGTCAAGACGGCCTGGGAAAGGAGGTGTTACATTCATTTTCTGTGGTAGGAAAATGGAAATCAATAAAGCTGCCTGCCCTGATACTCAAGAGGGATTACTCTGACAGCAGAATGTGAGATGGAACAGAAAGAAACTCAAGTGAGGGGGCATCAATTTCAATTCTACCCTGACTTGGCAGGCTTCTTTGTACTTTGTGCTTGACTGAAGTCAAACAACCTCAAGCAAAATATGTGTATTGTGGCAAGGGAAGGTTGCTGGAAGAATATTATGGAGCACAGATGGAACTAGCTTTGCGGAGATTCTAAGTGTGTGGATGCAGAATGCTGAGATGTGGGCAAGTCAGTTTGAACCAAGATTTCCAGGAAAAAAAAAAAAAAAGCTTATAAGAAAGTATGCAAAATAAAGCCTTAGAATTCAAAGGTCCATCCTTAGAATGATTTTAAGTATACCCTTTGTATGTCATAATGTTCGCAAAGAATCAGATTTTCTTGTCACAAGAGAAAAGTAATCATACACACAGCTTTAGCTACATCCTAAGGGACATACCTTATTTAAAACATACAAGCAAACTTTAATACAGTAATTTTAACACCATGCTGATCCACTAAATGTTTGGTATTGGGGATGAGAATTTATGTCTGTCACTTCACTGGAAAAGCAGCAAGGTTTTTCATGGGCTCTAGAAACAGGCTGCTTGGATTTGAATATTAACACTTACTAGTCCTGTGACTTTAGGCAAGTTATTTATAACCTCTATGTGCCTCCACTTCTGCATCTGAAAATAGGGATAATTCTAAAAGCTATATAAGGTTATAATGAGGATTAAAATATTATTAATTAAATGCCTGGACGAGGACTTGCCTTTAGGTAGTGATTAATAAATATCAGCTACTATTATTATTGTATAACTTTGTCTTTTTGCCTAAAGAAGAAACAAATTATTATTGCCCATTTTTCTATGGTTGGATATCAGAGAGATACTTGGTGGCTTGCCCTGAGTAACACAATGAATTATTTGATGGCATTCAGAAAGCACGCCCTTCTCAAATCCTTCTGGTAAAGAGAACCATATTTTTCTTTTTCTGGGACAAAGCTAAAAAAAAAATACACTTACTGAGTTGAACAAAACAGAATCATAAATAAATTAGTTGCATTTTGATTTTCCTGTCTGAGAAAACCCGAAAAATCATTTTCCTTTCTATCTGAAAGGACATCTAAAAGGAACCAGACCACACAACAACATCGAGATGGCTGTACCTAAAGTACCTAAAATAAATCACAGTGGAAAAGGATGATGTCTGACAGGAGGCTTTGGATATTGTTTTCATTACCTAGTTATTTTCTACGTAAAAGCCACTTGTGTCTCAGAGTGGACCTTGTCGTCGGAAAAGCACTTCATCTTGTTGTATTTCCAAAGATTTAAATGGAAATTGTTGCTTTTGGGAAATAGCCATAAGGAGTGACTTGGCTGCATGTAAAAGCCTCAATCTATTTGCCTCCTAGTAACTCCCTCCCTTGTGTTACAGGTCAGCTTCTTCCAGAAGCTAATACTAATTTAATAATCATGGAAATAATCAACTCTTCAAAGCACTGTACACACTCAACGTGTGTATATTGTGCAATCACATATAGGACTACTCATATGTAATTCCAAACAGCAACCTTGTAATGTTCACGATTCTTCTAATTTCACAGGTGAGAAAACCAAGGCTACCAGGGTTAAGTCCCTTGTTCAAGGTCCCACAGCCACCAACAGATGGGATAGGAAGTCATCTCCACTCAGTTTCTTTGTTTCCACCTGTTATTAGCACCATCCTCAGTAGATACTGCTCAAGCCCTTTCATTCAAAGTAATTTCATTGTTCATTAAAAACTTGAAAAATAAGAAAGAAAGAAAAGGTCCTCAAGTTGAAAAAAGGACAGTTAACCCTTGAATAACACAGGGTTTAGAGGCACTGACTCCCTGTGCAATCGAAAATCTGTGTCTAACTTTTGATTGCCTCCAAACTTAGATACTAATAGCCTACTGCTGAACAGAAGCCTTAATAATAACATCAACAGTCAATTAACACATATTTTATATGTTTTATGTATCATATCCCATATTCTTACAATAAAGAAAGCTACAGAAAAGAAAATGTTATTAAGAATATTGTAAGGGTGGGGGGGACAAGATGGTGAGGGACTAGGAGGAGGCGCTGGTTCAACCTGTCCCCTAAAGTGAGCTGATTACCTACCAAGGAACTCTGATCACCCATGAAATCAGCCTGAGATCAGAATTCTACACGTCAGGATCTCTACGGGGGCAGAAGACGCCAGTGGGCAGGTAAAGCGTAGTGGGAACGCTGGACTAGTATCTGAAGATAAACAAAAGGGGGAGGGAGCCACCAGAGGAGACCCATTGGAAAGTAATACCCCAATATGAGAGTGCTCTATGACTGGGCACCAGCATTAACTTGAAGTCTGACAGAAAGCACTCAAAAAGAGCAAAGGATCGCAGGGAGAAATTGTGGGAATTGGAACGGTTAGGGACAGGGGCTTAAGTCCCCCACGGAGGGCAGACACCCCTAGCGCTGAGCCAGAGAGAGTGCAGCGGAGAGACCAGGTCTTGGTCCCTGAGCCCTAAGGAGACCTCCTATGGGTGCTTGGCATGTGGCAGGGGCTGGGACCCTCTCGGGGCAGAAACAGCCTTTTTGCAGTCCCCATGCGTGCGCCAGGCTGCGCTAGCAGAGCCTGAGATGCGCTCCACCCCCTCCCCTGAGAGAGGCGAGCGCAGGTGCCAGGCGCCCGGCGCTCTCACACCCTGAAAGTCTGAGCGCTCCCAGCCCGGGCCAGCGGGAAAATCTCAGGGTGCGATCGCTGCTGGGAACCTCTCTGGTGGTCTGGAGCTGCCCAGACAGCCGCCACTGTTGTGGTTTTGAGTACAAGCAGGACACACAGGTGTCCCCAGATATCTCAGCTGGGAACCTGCTCTGCAGCACCCAGAGGGGAACGGACTGGGGCTTCTCTCTGGGAGGGAGGTCTGGGTACAGTTTGCTTTCCTCTAAACCTCCAAGAACCGTCGGGAGCTGCCAAGGGGAGAGAAAACAAACGAACAGACATAAAAACCTCCAGAGAACAAAAGCCTGAAGGGCCGGTTTCCTCAGAGCCCACCCCCTGGAGGGGGGCGGGAGGACTTACTCAGGAAACACCACCTGAAAACCCACGCGGCAGGCCCCTCCCCCAGAAAGCCAACCGGCTGAGAAGACAACAATCACTACTACTTCATAGATACAACGTTTAATTTTTAACTCGTTCCCACTATTCTGGTTCATTTTTAATTTTTTTAATCTTTTTTATTTTTTTAATATAGATTTTTTTAGCTTATTTACCATCACAGTGAGATGTCCAGTACATCAAATTCCATAATAACCTTTTAACCTGAACTTTTTGATACATATACCCATGTTTTTCTTTTGCTTTTCTATTTTTTAATTTTTTTTT